>DWJK01006864.1:0-10209 GCA_018248815.1 Croniades pieria auraria | reverse complement strand
TGGAATGTTAATGGGTCGATTATTAATATTATTTAGATAAAAAATAAAATAAAATGCCGTATCCATACCGTACCGCATCCGAGTCGTATCCGTATTGGTCTAGTTTAGAAAAATTGCATGATATGTCTAATTTGCGTACGCAGTGTACAAAACCTGTGGTATATATCGCAGCGGTGAAGGGTTATGGGAACATTGAATACATAATATATGGAGCAGCGTGGCACGAGCCGATAGGGATGTTTGTACAAGTGATTGAACTGCAGGATGGAGATTAGAGGAGTGTTTGTCAACAAATGGGATACAAATACTGCCGGTCTCTGCGGCGCTTGGCGGCGTAGCCGACTGCTGCAGGGAATTAATTGGGATTATAATTCATAGTGTCTAAGGAAAAGTTTTATAAAAATAGGTATAAAATCAGAAGCAGTGGAAATTTTCACAAAAGCGTTGAGAAGAAATGAGATTTTTCAAAATTGCTATTGTTTTATTTTTATTATATTTCCGTTATAGTGTTCATATTATTTTATCTGTTTAAGATAACTGCCTCGTTGGTCGGGTGGTTGCAAGCGCGATTACTGATCGAGAGGTCCTGGGTTCGATCCCCGGTTGGGTTCTATTGGATTTTTTTTATCTTGAAATTTCTAGTAAAAGCTCGGAGTCTAGGTTTGGCCAGGTGTGTGACAATAGGTTCACTACGTTTGTCATAGTGAGAGGTAAACGTAACCAATGAAACGTGGGACTGTACTGCCTATTCCTTCGGGGATTACAGATTTGATGGTACATAATATTTGCATTGTAATATAATGTTTATTGATATACATTCAAGTTAAACGTATTGTCTACTAACAAATGAATCGCAAATCGATAATTGTTACTTTGCGCTCTCTGCCTATCCCCTAAGGGACCTGGTGTGACGAAAAATTTTAAAAAATTGTTCATTGTAATTCAATAATAAGTTAATTAAATTAAAAAAACGCATATAAATATGAATGTGTACCTTTCCTTTCCATTCCTTCCGACCCATTCATCGTTCCACTGTTGGAGCACGGGTCTCCTCTCGAGAGGGTTAAAGCCACAGTTCGCCACGCTGGCATAATACAGGTTGACAGACAACTTATATTAATGTGAATAAAATGAACTAAACTTAATATGATTTAAAGTAATTCCATTACTTATTAGATTGCGCCATACAGAGCGCAGTCCACGTACAATGTATCATGTCATCTCCTTGATCCCCAGTCACGAACCGGGGACGTGACTCACAAATGGATTTACTTTCCACACGTATGGAAATCGTTTCCATCGACTCGTACTAAGATTGTGGGCTTAATGTTCGCTAATGTTAGCTCCGAAATTCATGCCAGTTGGAATAGATGATAATTTATTTAGCGTCTTTCGGCTGCCTCGTTGGTCGAGCTGTTGCAAGCGCGACTGCCGATCGGGCGGTCCCGGGTTCAAATTCCGGGTCGGGTACTGTTGGATTTTTCTAATTCAGAATTTCTAGTAATGACTCGGAGTCTGGAATAGTGCCCGTTGTATGGCAATAGGCTCACTACCTATTCTATGGGACGTAAAAACGTAACTGGTGAAACGTGGGAATGTATTACACTCCTCTGCCTACCTCTTCGGGGTATATAGGCGTGATGTTACGTTACGTTATTAAATCAAAATAAGTCGCATGGAATAAGAAAATCTCTTATATTTTAACTAACTGCGTGGAGTTGCTAACAACTTATAATCTTGGGAGAGAAATTTCTTCGCAGAAATAATCCTCGACAATCTGAAAGTATCAACGTGTAACATGAAATACATTTATATTTATATACCTAAATACAAATAGTCCTCGTTTTCCTGGAATATTTGGTCTCAAACTACGCCGTATGGAATGTTTAGGGAGCGGGCACACAGTTGATAGATCTCTACGCGTAATAATATGTCAGCACGAATGAAGGTATTCAGTAGAAAATTTGAAGCGTTAAGTTTGACAGCTGTTTTAAAATTCGAATTATAATGTTTTATGAGGTTTTAATATCTAGTAAAATCTAATCATTGCACTATGAGTAGTTTTTTCAACAATTTAAAGTTAATTAACTTATCCTTACAGTTTACACCCAAGTTGTAGTAACAGTGTGTTCTGATAACTAAGTTCGTAGTATAATATTACGATGTAAGAATGTGAAAGCGTTCAACGGTTTCGTACAAATTAGCGTCTGCGAACTACACAGGCGTTAAAAAATTGGGTGTAAAGTGTCATTACCACGTTTTATTAAACGCTTGGAGATATTAAGTTTAAGTTTAATGTATTTAACCTTCCTTGTTACTCCAACATTATAAGCTAACTTTTTTAAGTATCTAACTATCGGTGACACTACAGACATACATAAATACAAACATGTCTTCACGCCAAGTCCGTTACGGGATATGCAGAGAGCACTTGATAGTATCACTGGTACTCTAACATTTTTATATTCTAACAAAATAAACAACAATTTGACAAAATTTTTAACAACTGTTAGTATTATTATTAGTAGTAGTGTTAATATTGGTATTATTATTAGTAGTACTATTATTAGTAGTATTATTATTAGTAGTATTATTATTAGTAGTATTATTATTAGTAGTATTATTATTACTAGTATTATTATTATTAGTAGTATTATTATTAGTATTGTTTTAGTAGTGTTATTATTAGTAGTATTATTATTACTAGTATTATTATTAGTAGTAGTATTATTATTAGTAGTAGTATTATTATTAGTATTGTTATTGGTAGTATTATTATTAGTAGTATAATAATTATTAGTATTATTATTAGTAATATTATTATTAGTAGTATTATTATTAGTAGTATTATTATTAGTAGTATTATTATTATTACTATTAGTAGTAGTAATATTAATAGTAGTATTATTTAGAAGTAATATTTTTGTAGTATTATTATTACTAGTATTATTATTAGTAGTATTATTATTAGTATAAGAGTATGGGCGGGGTACGCCGGCCCCAAGCCGCTCAGCTCGTTGACGCGCCTGACAGATCGTGCACTATAATTGCCCCCGGGACGCGACGCGACTCTATTGCTTCGTATTAATCCCTGTAAACTATTACTCGTTATTTACTGCTTGTTTCAGCACTCAATTATATATATTACAGTTGTAATGTACACGAAATGCCGCCTTGAAATATTACGAAAAAAATCGGAGAGTCTTTTTATGTATCCGTGTAATGTTAAAGGATTATGTCTCGTAATTATGTGGCGTGATTACTATTTTGTCTTGCCAGGTAACTCACGGAGTAGGCAGGAGGAAAGAATGTCAAATATCACTATCTTTTCGGATTTACTTGTCCACACGCACCGCGGTTTCGAAGACTTATGACTCCCCCAGCAGTCAGTATCCGACCTATTCGATCAAGATAAGTCTTGAATTGTTTTAACGCCTGCATACATCAACATTCTCATTATATTCTTGTTTGATCTTACTTCCATTTGTCATTCTTTCTACACCCATGTCCGAACGATTGAACCTGTAGAAAAATATACATTTATTGTAACCCCTTTTAACGCGCCTTTTACAAATAACAAAAATATATACTCGTCCGTCCTTCACATCGAAAATCCAGTCCCAAATGCGGTATCAGATAGAGGCTTATTACCTCAATCCCCAGCGACACGTTATCTTGTCGCTGGGGACAGAGGAAAAATACTGATACCAAATCGATGTGAAGGTTTAACATATCCTACTGGTTGTATCGCGTTACAACGAGCTCGCGACCACCCACCGGGTGGTGCACGCTGCTTGCACCCATCCTCAAGTGTCGGTTCGTGCTTATGTCAGGCCTGTACAGATATTAATGAAAATAAAAAAATATATTCGAAAACAGTAGCAGACAATTTCAAGAGCCCCTGTATCAGGTCGTAAAACCAGTTTCTGGGTACTCCGCTCTTCTACAAAAGACAAATCATAGAATTCAATGTTTATACTTGTATATGTGTGTAGATAATGTGTATCTGTGTGTGTACCTGTGCGTGTACCTGTGCGTGTACCTGTGCGTGTACCTGTGCGTGTACCTGTGCGTGTATTTGTGCGTATATCTGTGCGTGTATTTGTGCGTGTATCTGTGCGTGTATCTGTGCGTGTCACTGTGCGTGTATCTGTGCGTGTATCTGTGCGTGTATCTGTGCGTGTATCTGTGCGTGTATCTGTGTGTATGTACATTATAAAAATGTAATTTCAGTCTCATTTCTTGCATTCTAGCAATTTTTGTGAATTCCTTCAGACGATTGCGACATGTTTAGTGCGCTATGTGAGCCGAATGATCAGGTCGGATTCAAACTTTGTTTTACTGTTTCCCGATGTAACGGCCAATGAGTATTCTTCCCGCATCTTATTTCCACTCAAGAATTTGCGAAGTGGCAATAGATGTAGGAATGTATACGCCCGTATGCGTTAGAATGCTAATTGTATAGGGGGCCCATAAGGGTCGCTCCCCACAATAGCTCCAATCATCGTTCGCACTTTTATTAGTAGGATATCCTATATCCTATACTATTGTGTGTGTTATACGCTAATCATGTACATACGTGTTATATTGGTGACGGACCACGTTGCTACGGTGACAATCCCAGCAACGTGGTTTTCCATTCGCCTTGAATAGGCGTTCAAAGCATGTTTTTAAGAGTTAAAGATAGTTTATAAAACAAAGTATATTTATTAGCTAGAAATGCAAATCTGAATCAAACAAGATTTAAGAACACAAATATAAATCGAAGAAAAATAGTACTAACGTCAAATTCTAATCAGTCAAATTTATATTCCAACGTTTGAAAACGCAGTAAAAAGGTATTATGTCCTAGTTTTTAAATCTGCCTAAGGCTGAGCTGCTTCTATATTTGCATCATCATCATCATCATAACCACCAACCATCTTACAGTGTCTGTTGCATAAGGGTTTTCGATCAGAACGAGATTGAAATTTAGGCTACTGTTAGCCGCGTTGACTAGTACAGGTCATCAGACAATTTAATAAAACATCCTAACCTCTAAAAACGAAACTAGCCATCATGCGACAAACTAATAGCGTCTAAATACTTAACATCCTGTAGTGCGTATAGACGCTAACAGCGATGCAAACGAGCTTGTAAAAATTCACCGGCGCGCCGGCATTTCGGGGACTTTCTAAATTTTGTCGGTTGACAACGCCCAATACATATTTATAGCACATTTACGTTGCGCTAACGATCTTGGCCCTCGATACCAATTTGGGACCTTTAAATGTTATGCTGACAAACCGTCGGGGCATTCGGTGGAAATACAAGAGAATATGATTTAATATCCAATGACGAACATAGAAGCACGACAGGTCTGTAAAGATACAGATATTGGACATTCGGGGCTCTGCTTAACCCGTACAAACCTGGCGTGATTGTATTATAATTGTAATTGTTTGAAACAAAACACATTTAATTAATGAAACAATTATGAGAATACCCGCAGCGGTATGATTATATGCTAATATATCTCTAGTAATAAAATACATACATCTGTAGAATACGTCTGTAAACCACATGAGGTATAATAACATTTCAAACCTATTTGAATGCAGTCGAATTACATATGAACTGAATTAAATTTGTTGTGCAGACAGTGTCTGATACCGGACCAAGGTACAGCTTCAAAAGTGGTGTACCGTTTATTACATTAATTATATCTGTCAAGGACGCATTTAGAATGATGACGGCAGAAAAATCAGAAAAACATCAGGTCTGTTACAATGGAGATATTTGGCACTCGGTGCAGTCTGCATACCTTATGATGATGTTGTCATAGCAGTACAAAAATACGTTTAAATTACTTACATAATTTTTCTAGTCCGTATCGAACCATAAAACTACGGTTCCATACTGACGGTAGCTATGATATAGCTTCCTCATAAGCCGCAGGGCGGTAACGAGACAACGCTATAAAAACGCAATTGGCAATGTATGCCGAGTAATACCATAACGGTGAGCTGTTACGGACGCCGAATTTACGGAGCTTGCCAAAACCCAGCTATCGGCCTGTTCGGAAATTTCACTACACTGATTACGTCATCCGCGAGCATTTTATCGTGACAGCGCTCCATTTGGCGTTATGCTGCCAATGGCTTTGGGTTCTTGTCTCACTACTAGACATTTGACGAGTGAACTTAGTCGAGTAAGTAAGTGAGTTTACTATTTTACGCGCTTTTGACACTGCTAAACCTTTGACGAATGAACTTAAGTCCAGTAATCAGTGAGTTGACTATTTTACGCGCTTGTAACACTGCTAAATATTTGGCGAGTGAGTCAAGAATTTAGTCGAGTCAAGAATGAATTTATTATTTTACGCGCTTGTAACACTGCTAAACCTTTGGCGAGTGAGTCAAGGATTTAGTCGAGTCAAGAATGAATTTACTATTTGATGTGCTTATAATACTGCTAGACATTTGGCATTTGAGTCGTGGATTCATACGAGGAGATAGTGAGTTTATTAATTCCTTAACTTTGATCGGTTGCACTAAACTTCGTGCGTTTTAAAGTAGTGACAGAGAGAAACTTCATTCAGTGCTATTGCATTACATCTTAGCCTCCGTCTTTGATTTATATGTTAAGAAATAAAGCGTTTTAATAGGGAAATAATATCGATATGTATTCGTATATGAACGAACGAACGCCGATAGTACGACAACAAACTCAGCGTCAAAGGGGCTTATGTTGCAACGCTCTGGAGTATTTATGCAAAACGGCTAGAAATGCCCATGACTGGAAATGTTTTATGAGGCCAGCTAATAGCTTCCGAATATATTCGCTCGTCATCCATCCCACTCGTCTGCGATTGCCTCATAAAAGACCTGATAGAGGAAAGTCTGTACAAATTGACCTTTCGATTTCGAATACATTTAAGTTTCATGAACTTAATGGTTCTTCATCAAAAGGCAGCTTGCGAACGTTAGCTACTGTATTTTTATTGTTTCAATCCATCGTTTTGTTTAACATTACGCATATCATGGCGATTGGCTCATAAGGCATGAAAGACTGTTTTAAATAAAATAGGTTAAGTTTTTTATATTCAATATTTCCAACCGGAAGTTGCATTACAGCTGTTAACATGACTTGTTGTGTTTTGTTAACAACGTTTCCGTGGTTTGATAATGTTTTAATGATTTCATACTTCGTTAATGATTTCAGCACTTATGAATAGGCAATTATCAAATTAAGTATTGAAGACGTGGTATTATCAAATTTCGCATGACTGGTATATTATCTAGCCAGAAAATTTCCAGCAAAAAATCTCTTTATTTAAATATTAAACAACGGATACGACTATATGAAGATAAATATCAATTAGACCTGATTCACACGCATGTCGGAGGCAGTTTTAAACGATTTCGTAAATCACTGTTTATTGCTGGACATGTTATTCTGATTGAAGAAATCGGCGAAATGAGTAATAATATAATGAATAAGGATTTGAAAGTTGTGGAAAATACCCATCACACAAATTTGTCATCATAGTTTGAGTTTGTATAAGATTTCATCATAATTCGAACATTTTACGACATACTAATAGATTATTGAATGTCAAATAATAACCTTAAAAACGGTTGCATTGAGCCGGATACAAAATTCTCAGGATAGGGTGGACCTGTGCTGATTTGGAAAAGTCTATGTCCAGCAGTGGACGTCTAAAGACAAGACATGCAAATGAATGAATTAAAAAAAAAAATATATATAACTAAATACACGCGAAGATGTTAGAACATAATTAGCAGTTAAGTGGTTAGAAATGCTTAGGTAGAAACGTATTAGCGAGTGACCTCGATCTATTCAGCAGTGGGCTGGTTGAGAATTAGCAGTTCAGCGTAACAAGTGTTAAGTGATCACTGAGTTGTGTAACCGTTGGAATGTAGTAAGCACTAATTATTAAAGCGATTGTACATTTACTTACGATCAAGTAAAAGATTAACAGGGGTTAAATGATGTCAATAGATGTCAATAGTAAAGACAAACGTTTTTCGTCTCCGTGCGTGTGTGAAGAGAGCAGTGCATGTTGAAGATACACATCAGGTGTTTAACGATAGAGATAATATGTTTGGCATTTGGTGCTTTCTGACTATCCCGTAAAGAACCTAGCATAATATTAAAATTGTTGAAGGAAGGCCAAATGACACTGCTATGCTAATGACGATGATGCTATAATATATTACACCATAAAATACTGAACATTTTTATATTTCATCAGAGTTATCGGTTTTTTCTTTAATAATTTCAATATATACTTGCAGAACAGAAAGTGTATAAATTTCGTATACGTATTAGTAAACGTACATTATGCAAATATGTGAACATAAATTGATGCTAATGCTTTGCGAGGCGATAGGCGAGCATTTTAGAAAATCCACCAATTTGCATTTGCGTAGGAAGCAAGAGCCCATTATATTCCGTCAGTAAGTCTGTTAACGAAACCAGAATAGTTATAAAACTATCGAGGAAGTCCCCAATCGCGAATGTCGATCACACACTTTCAAAACTGTAAACAGCCGATTCGTTGAGGAAGTTAATGTTGGTGTATTCGATCACGAACCGCGCGCCGACCGAACGTAATGTATGAGTGCAGGAACACAAACAGTTTGAAAGTATTGCGTAGCTAAAGCTTACCACACGTGTAATTTGAGAGAGGAATAGTTGTTGTAATAACAATACCCTCACGTGTGACTGCAATCTTGTCTGATGGTAAGGGAGATGTAGTCTAGGATAGCACGCTTGCCTACAAAGTACAAGTTTTGAACAGTCGTGAAGAAGCAAATCGTCTATTAATTAAATAGGATCTTGAAATCTTTCAAATACGTAATCAAGTTAATGATCCTTTTGAGCGCCTGCATTGTTGTTGCCAAGAGTTTACAGACATATAAAGAGGTCTTTTAAAGTTTCGTGGTGAATTATATTGTGTTCGTTTTATCTGCGTCATTAGGAGTTTCGGAGTGGAGTTGTATCAAGGCGCATTGGAAAAAGGTGGCAGAAGTTCGACTTGGGTTTCTTTGGAACTGGATCTTTTTAATCTAGAGTTAATAGGTATGTTATTATTCCTAGACAAGCGTACCTATTCGTAGATTAATACGGTACAAATCGTACTAAAAAGTAAGTCTACAATTAAATGAAAAATCCAAATCTTCTGAACTTGGAGAGTTCGATCCGTGCCCCACAGTTAACATAGAGAAAGTGTTTATGAGTGGTTTGGGCAGTATCAACGTTTTCCAATAACCATTGCATCCAACAGCAAAAATTTTTTTTGAACACAATATTTTTTGAATAGGTGTTCGCGTTCAATATTGAGCACCAAAGTGAAACACCCAAGTGATTGCGGATGGTATTTCTATTGCTGTAATGCCTGCTTGGGAGAAAATTGCTGTGCACTGAATTGGCCATTATTTAGCTCAATCGGTGCCCGCCACGATGTTCTTCGGGAATTTCTAGATATTACAACTGACAAGAAAATGTACAAGGTGCCAACTGGGAATTGAAACTCAAAATGATACTGCAGTAGAAAAAGGTAACTGGTGAAGAATCTTACGAACACTAATCGTTCTTCTCTACAGACTATTACACCATTGTCAAATGAAAAAGTGAATGAAAACGATTATTAAATTTAATCATATAATACATTTGATACGGATTTGCATATCTACGATATATTATTCGGAGATTATAGCGAAGTTTAATGAAACATGTATTTATATCAGTATTCTTAACGATGTGTAAATAACAAATCGACTCTCGAATCTAAGCGAATGGAAACCAGAGCTAAAAATTCTTGCAAGCGAGTACGGCCAGACAGTATTGAACTGAAATATTCTATATTGAACGAGTTAGTGAAAGCACATCTTACATTTGCATGCACCTTACGGAATTTGTATTGAAACAGTCATGAGATTTCATAAACTCACCGATCAACCCGTTAAACATATCTGTTTTGTCTCTGACAAGTATGACAAAACAATAAAACGAGCATACTTTCAATAAACATTTTGTTTTCTCCACGTGTCAAACGCGAAATGTAAATGAAACTTTCAAGCGCAAACATCGTGAGGAAACCTGCATGCCTTAAAATAAAAAAAATAAAAAATGTTTTTAAGGTGTGTGAAGTCCACCAACCCGCACTTGGCCAGCGTGGAGGACTACGGCCTTAACCCTCTC
>DWJK01006863.1:0-10209 GCA_018248815.1 Croniades pieria auraria | reverse complement strand
CATCACCTCGGACCCCCTCCTAGCGGAAAACGCGAAGTACATTCCGTTAATGTAGATAGACAGCAGTCAAGTGAATAACTAATGACAACTCACTTTCTGTCCACCGACGATAATGTCATTTTAATGTGACAGCGGCTACAATAGAACTACATACAAGTGTTTTTGCACAAAAACAATTACCCTCTAATACATAATATAAAATTTACTTAATAAATCTTTATTATAATAGAAATTTAATAGTCTTAATGTTTTATTTGAAGATATTTCATTAGTCTTATTTGCAATTACATCGCAATACTAGAATAGTTAAGTATAGAGTATAAATATAGTATAACTGTATATATACGATATTCAAAAGATTATAATTATTATTATATTACGCTACTCGTTCGTCGTTTAAGGATTGTCTGTACAGACAATGACAAGATCCACAGTATACATATAAGCAATAAGATAATGTATTTATTAACATATATATCGATTGAGACTCGACAGATACAAATGTTAGAATGCTTAATGTTTAGTTCACGTCGTATCATCGCACGTCATTCTTCCTAAATTGTAACAACTGATTATTTTTCTTCAGTAAATCCAACTTTGTGTCAGTAAAACTATGGATTTAAAACTCAATAGTTATAATAAGCATGTAGTTTCAGTCTTCAATCAAATAACCTTCCCGGGAGCGTGTACCAAACGCAACAATTCTAGATAGCAGTGAATATCTGAACTTGAGTTCACCATAAAAGCTTTATAAATAGAACACTCTATTCTATTTACATTTGAAATAAAATATTCTAGTGCATTAACGTAGGCAACCATGTGCCAAAATAATACTGAATGTTCCCTTCACGAGAGTGTAATCCTTACAAAAAACGTAATGAAACATCGAACAGGTCATGAATGTAGCGCATTCTAGCCCAAAAGTATTTCGAGTGTACAAAGCAGGTTCACATATCTGCATCACAAGGCAACGTGTAAAAAATGATCGGAAATAGGAAATAAATAGCAAAAACACAAAAAATATTTGATGCTTCTCGCATTCCCGGCATCTTAATTTTTAGATATTGGAAAGGGGCCAAGTAGCTTGGCGGTAGAGCCGTTCAAATAATGCACCTAAAACACTGACAAAAACTGCTAAGATGTATGAGATACATGAGATAAAATAAGAGCCTAAGTGTAAAGGCCGTCGTTTAGCGAACTGCACGTGTACCGACGTTATCGACGTCATCACTACAATTAGTAACAACAAACTAACAAACTGATTGTGTAAATTCCATTGCTTTGAGTTTATTTATTCTATATCATAATCGTGTGCCACATTTAACAAGTTCTCCCATTAATTGTGCTGATCTCTATGTCTATTGGACAATACTAGAGTTGCTCTTTATAGAATCCGTCCACTGCAAACGTAGCAATCTCTTCACTCACTGCCGACTGTTGATTAACGATCCCTAGGTATTTCAATTACACATTTTGTCTCAATCTCAGTTACCAAGAGGTAATAAAATGAAAATAATAGCTTTTTAGATATATTGCTTTTACTTTGTTTGTAGATAATCCGTCAACTGTTGGTGTATTGTGATTGTTGAGGAACACTTTAAAAACAAACAGATTCTTAGAACACGCATTATAAATGTCTTATGTCATTATTATACATTTATCTAAGTGGTAGATAATTCACCAAAGAGCACCCAGGATTGTGTATATTGTGTAATAAAAATCAGTTATTTGAAGTTCATAATCATAACTACGTTTTAAAACAATGATTTGACTGACTTTGATACAGTTTGAATAGAAAAAATATATGGCTTTTCCATGTTTAAAAATAAAAGTTCGTTCTATTTTTAAAAGAAATGTGTATTAATGACTAATGGGAAATATGTCTCACCTCTCTTATACCTCCTGTCCTCACTTCCTCTTCGTACTTCTTTCTCCTTACGGGTCGGTGTCTTTTTCAAAGAGTCTTTCTCTTTCCCAGGGGTCTGTGAACCCCAGGTGCCGGAACGACCCCGTGGCTCTTGTTGTTTATCTGCTGGTGACCCTAGCTGTTCTTTTCCCGTCTTAGATGACTCCTCTTTACTTTTGAGAGGCTCTAGCTTAGATGATACGACCTGCGCCAAAAGTACAGAAAATTTATAAACAATTTGCAATATATAAGTAGTAGAGCAAGGTTGGAAACTTATTTAGTTACCTTTTTCTCCTCAGGTCGTTTCACCCAGATATCTTCTAAGCTTGTAGCCACTCTATCTACTGTAGATCTTATTTCTATTAAGCTACTATCAAAATAATTTTTATCACGGTGGAGATTCTGTCCTGCAAATATGGATCTAACACTTGGTCTTTGTTCTTCGGCACCTCTGGTACCAAAATGAACAGTATGGGCATTATGGACTTGGGATCTTAAGGCACGTTCAATGTGAATCGGAGGCGGTTCTGTGGTAGTTACGAGAAATTTATGGCGTGCGCCCATAACCGTCCTTTTTGAAGGATCTTGGCTATGTTCAGGAGATATCTTAACATCTGATTTCTCATTACTAACTAAATTATTTTGTTCGTCGTTTCCGACGCCCACAATCTTTTCGTTATCTAATTCGATAAAGTAATTTTGTAATGTATCGTGTGAATTATAGTCGATCAAAAAATCTGATAGGGGTGGGACAATATCTTTCTTTTCATCGTCTTCATCTTCTTCACGACATTGTGATAGCCGCCGACGCTCCGTAAATGGAAACGGAGAATTTGAAGTTGTATTTCGGCTCGACAGATTATTGCAATGATTCATGAAATAATGTTGAAAGAAACTATCTGTTTCTGGTGTATCATTATTATCTCCTTGGATTATATCCTTTAAAGCAGCCAGTGATGTAATAGTATTATAATTGATAGCGTTGACAAAGTCTTCACTGTCTGTAGAACTACCCGATGAATTACCATTTCCGTCTTCTTCTACCACATCCTGTTTCATCTCAATAGATGCACGTGTTGTTTCATTTTCTTTTTGCTCCATTTTTTTCTTTTTTTCATTTTTATTTTCATATCCACTCTTCTCAGTTTTTGAATTGGAAATTGGTTTATTTTCGGACTCCATTGAGCAGCATTCGTTTTAAGTTACTTTTGCCAGAAAAAAAATTCACTCTCTACTTATATAAAAATATACAAACTCACACTCACATTCACACTAAGTCACATATTAAAACTATTATATTTAAATATAAATTAAGTGATGTCGTAACAGATTTCATAGGTCCCGTCACCGCACAGACGACATAACCGTTCAATTAAGTTGTAAACTGCTTTCGGTGATCGTTTCATGAAACTGAAATAAAAAAGAAACATGTTTTACTATGTATGTCAAATTATCTAAATTACCTAAGAAACATTTTTTTGTATAACACTTGAAATGTAAAAACTTTACAACCATGTATTGCAGCACTCATCTGTGTTACTATATATGTAATATGAAAATGTTTTTGAAATATATTTAAAACGAGTTACTGAACGAGATTCCTCAATGAAATTAACAACATTTAAATATCGCCATTTCTATTAAGTAAAAATACTTTAGGATACAATCGTGTCTACATAAGACATCTCATTTACTACGCACGAGATCTTGTGGACACGGAATACAATAATAACCATATTTTATTACAAATTAATAACGCAAATAATATTAGATTCAGGATCTGCATAAAATACATAATATTTAAAGAAATGTACATGTGTGTCTACATAAATTACACTCCATTATAATTATTTATAGTCGAGAAGCAGTCACAACTCTCATAATATGAGTCTAATAAAGATTATCTCAAAGGTTTTATTTTCATTAAAATTATATGAAATTCTTCTAAATACATAAAATTATTAAAAATATCCATAAAATTTACGAAAATATATGTATGACTCGTGAAATCAAACTACCCAGTGTACATTGTTTTAATATAAACTATATCCAAATAATTACATATATACTCGTTTATTATTATTACAATAAAATAATACATAAAATCCATTGCCGTTAAATAATTGACTGTCTCGTTGGTCGAGTGGTTGCAAGCGGGACTGCGGATCGGGAGGTCCTGAGTTCAAATCCCGGGTCGGTTACTATTGCATTTCTCTAATTCAGAAATTCTAGTAGTGACTCGGAGTCTGGAATTGTGCCCTGTGTATGGCAATAGGCTCACCACCTATTCGATGGGACTTAAACGTAACTGGTGAAACGTGGGAGTGTGCTACACTCCTCGGCCTACTCGTTACTTTAAATAGTCCGCAAAAACATATCTTACAATAAATGGACTAACATTTGCGAAAGAAACAAGGAAAAAGTATAATCAATGTATACAGAAATGCGTATGTAATATAATGCAATTAGTTTCGAAATGTCATTTCACTTTATATCTAGTCATCATTATTATTATTATACTTTACAGCAAATAAAGCAAAAGCAAAAGCAGAGCTTTGTAGCAAATAAATACTCTCAAATTAATTAACAATGCCGTGGCGATTACTCAGGTCAAGCAAATATTGATAAGAAAAAAATTAGAACCAATCGGAACCATTCGCGGCAGACAGCATATTTTTCTGCTTGTGTAATAATTGTATATACTACTTCCAAGACGTATCACAAAACTCACAGTATGTTCATCAACATTAAACTGTTCATCCACTAGACCGTGGACACACGTTTCAATAACTAAACCGAGAAGCTAAAATTGAAACAACCGTATATTCATGAGTGAATGATTTCTGTTTATGACATTCTTGACAGCGGCGAGATAAAATAACAATACAAGACTTTTTAAATCTACTAATCCAATTGTCCGATTTATTTTAACTGGGCACTCGGCATTTCCATTAATGACTGCCCAATGCCGATGTTCAAAACACTGATGTTCTTGTTAAATCTTTATTTCACTATCGACATTGTTATCTTCTAGTCGTGCATGATTGTTCGACTGATCTATCGGTTCAGTGGTTAATGACCGTAATTGACGAGCCGGAGGCTGTGGGTTCTATACTCAACCACTACAACTATTTGTGAAATACCGTCCGAAAGTTTATTAAGTTTCTGAGGGCTCAATTGTCTATTTAAATGCATATAATTTTACAATAGCAATGTGTCTGTACGTTTAAGTAAATATTTTAAATGTATGTATGTATACATATATCCCAGCCTAAACCGCCCTTCGCGATCACCTTTATGCACCGTTCATAATAATTACGACTTTCATTCACGGTTAAATTGACTTCCCTCTAGAAATTTTATAACCGTACCTTCAAATATGCTAAAACTCGTTTAATCGAAAGGGTATCAAACCGTGTCTGTCGCGTCTCGGGACTACTCGGGATATCTAAGTATACAAGGTAACAAAAAGTATTTGGGTGTCCGTATAAGAACAACAAACCTTTTAATAGTTTAGCCACCCTTAATACAGAAAGTGGCTTAAAAAATCCGTGTTCTAATAAAGCATGTTTTGAGTCGTGACAAATTTGACGAAAAGTGTAAATATTTAATAAATTATATATTAAACCTTACGGCTTTCGGTTGTTAACACTTACGGTTTTCGGTTGTTAACAATTTTTTTACGTCAATTTTATTTTTGTAATATTACCTAAGCCGAAGGCGTCACATCTTGAAATATGCTCCTATTAAATAGGCTTCGTCTCTTGCACGAACACCATTATTTGAATCATATCAAAACTAAATTACAAATGCAGTTTTATTATCAGCAGTCGTTCGTACACCGCCGCATGGATACGAGTCTCCGGGCCTCGAGGATCCCCTCTTTACCCGGGCAGTATCGGGGGGTCAACCGCACCCCGGTGATTTCTCGCCGTCTAACTGACGGTGTTGTGGTCAGTGGTCGTCACTCGCCGACCATCGATGCTAGACAGCATCGTCTAACCCCTCCAGCTCCCGCGGGAGCGGGCGGCCGTCAGGGGGACGAGCGTGCAAGGGCGACAAATGCAGTTGACAGTTTTCTAGTTCCTAAGCATCTCTAAGCTTGACCATAATGAATACATATAAGTTCAACATTCATGTTACACCAGAGTTATTTAAATCGTGAACCTACTTACTGCGATGTCTCTAGCTACGATGTTTCGTCGCGTCACTTGCGTTACATGTGACACATTTTATGTCCCTAACTGTCCACATTAATAATCTTTGTGTACGCAATTCAACGTACACATCTCATATCACTTTTTACAATCCAACTGATATCGAGTGAGTATTGCTTGCAGTTTCATTTGTGAAAAAATCCCGCAAATGAAAAGTACACAGTATAAATGAAGTAACAGTACAGTACGGTGTGCGTACAAATATGTGAATGTATATGTATACGTATTGCTGTTATCTTACTGTTCGCAAGCAATGCTACGGCAATAGTCAAATGGCGGATATCATAGTAATAAATAGTACATACATTATTAACATAATAGGAAATAGCGATGTTTATTTATCAAACACGTTACACATCAAAACAAACATACTCTTAAGTTAAACAGCTCCTGTTAAAAGTTTGTCATTTATTAAACTTTATTAAAAATGCACGTAGCATATAGTTATTATCATTATTATGGTTATTATTACGATCGTTATTATTATTATTTATGCTGATACTTTTATGTAAAATAGTGAGACTGCATTGGGAACAAGGCTAAGGATTTTCAACTCTTACCCTTTTACGATTATAATCTTCACTTTATCTTCTCATGATCTCAACTCTTGAACAAGGTTCTTATCGTAATTTAACCAGAAATAACATTTAGAACAAAACTACACGTGTACATTTTAATCTGTTTGCTTTAACCCGATCTTATCACTGACAGTGCAGTTGCGATTGCAATACGTGTATGTGAAATATTTTTGGTAATATTAAGTGATCGAAAAAACGGGCAATATTATAAATTATATTTCACTTTTTTAACCTACAGGAGGTAACATTTTCTTCATCGATAATTAAGGGGTCGTACTTTCAAATCTAAATTTAGCGACAAAGACAATTAAGATACACCTGAAAAAATATTGCTAAAAATGGAATACAACGTTAAAAGGACAAGTTTCATTCGGCTCATAAAATAATACGTTTGCCAAATAGGTACCTACATTATGCACGTTTGGCGCGAACAAATTAAACAAGGCAATTAACAAAACGTTACTACAATGGCGCAAAATCACATACCATTGTACAGAACTTGTGTGTGTAACAAACAGTTCTAGTAACGTTTCAATTAGCCTTTCTAAGAATTAAATTTGCGTCCTCTCGTTAAACAGTTTTTACGGAGTTGTCTCGGCTTCATAGAGCGTAGGACCGAAGTCTGATGTGTTAGGCAGGAGTTATGTATGGAGTCAGGGGCAGAAAAGTTATTTACATATTACATGTTCATTTTAATAAAACAAATAAACCCTACTCGCCAGCTGCCACAGAACAAAAATCTTGATAGATATTTCAACTTCCTCGCATCACATTCGAAACTGTGTCGCCGCACGACGTGCGTTATCATTGGAAGGGCAAACCCTAAGGTGACCAAAAAGGCTATCAATACGTTAGTTGCGCAGAATTGTCAACTATACAGGCTACTGGCCAGAACTCGCTAGATCTTGACCCGGTTATACGCAAATATTTCCAATAAAATTCCTCGTCTTATTAAAATATATTAGTTATTATACTATCATAAACAAATTCAGTCAGAAATACGTCAGTATGACTACATGGCATGTCTTTGTTTTTGTACTGACATATTTTTACGGTTTGATTGGTATAAGGTGCCATAAAATAAAAAAGAATTCTCGAGATATTTGCATGTCTCAGGAAGGTACTTATATTCGTCTTAACTGGAACCCAACTTATTAATTTAAAGTTAGGTGATGTACTTTAGTTTTCTAACTTCTACAATTGACTGAGGTTTAAAAGACTCTCAAGGCCTCAAAGAAGGATTAATGATTGCAATCTAATGATAACAACCGTGACCTACTACTTAATGTGCCTACAAACGCATACGATAAAATACCACTAAATAAACCTCCACTGTCGCCGTAACTTACGATACAATTTTTAATTTAACACTGATAAACAATTTACACAATAAAACATGACACAACCCAGATGCAAATGGGAAATCCTTGTAAATAAACATTACGCATTTATAATCGCAAACAAAACGTAACTGTTGCAACAAAAATATGATACAATTACCGTGATAAATATTGTAATCATTTACTACTAATACATAAAAGGTTTACACTGTAACAAGCATTAAACATTCAATTTATAAGTCCCCAATAAGTCCACGGCTATATTGGGTACAGCCAATACGTTTGTTTTTCCAATTACTGTCGATTACGTTGGCATCTCGCGCGTAATTATTTGAAATGATTGCCGCTTGCTAACTTGGCAAATGAGTGATCGGAGGGACTTTGTATCTTGCATGCTTGTAAACATTATTCGAGAAACTCATATATTCAAAAATGGCTCAATATTTTGAATGGGTGAAAAAGGCATTCGTTTGACCACATGAATATCTGTGGAGTTATGAAAGTAATGGTAAATAATATAACCGAACGGATAGCCAAAACACAGATGACATCAATATCTATAAATAGACGTAACGCTCGTAAATACATCACTGACCAATAGATTCTAATGTAAGTAACGCATTATTTACATATTTAGACATAAATCCGCTGTATCTAACATTTCTTCAAAGATTCCAGTAAAAAATCAGAACCTCTGTCATTTTTTGGGAGAAAAAGTTATTTTTGTAAAGTATAAGAATATTTGGCAGCTCAATTGCTCGAAAAAAACATTACGATTCTGTAACATCGGACGTTTTAAAACACGCTTCGTTATCTAAATTCAAACACACGTTCATAGTCTTCCGCATAATAGACATTATCGGAATTTCAAATACGAGTTTCATAAATACCCAAAACTTTATCTTTGTGAACATTTACAAGTGACCCCTCCAGTTTATTGTATACATATTTCAATATATTGTCATACGATTGTACGTTAAAAGTGTCTGGTTAGGAAGACTAGCGCTATACCTAAATTACCACCATCTTGAAGCAGACATTAAACTACATGTGTGTCTGTTGTAATGCATAGTACACTCTTATTAACAAATTCAATTCACATATATTCTGATTGAGTCGATAAAATAAGCGAGTCGATAATATGAGCGATAATATAAAAAGTAAACGTTTTCGGAAACGAATTACCTTCTGAATTGTATCAGAACTGAGTGAATTATTATCGCTTAAAACGTATTCTTACAGCCAGAGCAGTAAAAAATGTACGAATATTTAAAAGTAATCACAATTTAACCTATGTTTTTTTATTCCACACTAACATATCTTATTCATTTTGAGGCTGACGCGACGGCCGTTGACCTGTCCAAATTTCAATAAATATGTTTATGACAGTTTTGTAAATTTGTGAAAATTACAGAAAATATGTGAATAAAAGAGATTTATGAAAAACAAATGTAACTCTTAGTTATCACTAGACAACACATCCCATTCGAACCATTTTTCTTTGGAAGGTTTTTTCAAGTCTTACTCTAGTAAGTTGGATGTTCCAGAATTTTCGATTTCCTCCTGATGCGCTTACCAACTTATTATAGCATTTAATTTTCTTTTATATACCGTAGGTAACGTACAATGACTGATATTTCAAGTTACACGTACGGTACATAAATATGTATGTATGTCTTCTAAGCTAATGACGTCTTCGGATAATATTGTATTCCTATTTTTTCTATTGATCTCATGCCAGAATAAACAGCATTACAATATAATAATCAGGGGACGACAAACAACTTGTGCACGTGACGTTTTAATTAGTATTATTTCATAAAGAGAGCAACGAGCAGTACAGCAGTGACCAATTGAAAATCAATATGCAGCCAGTACCACTGATTGCACTAATTAGATGGGCGAAAAGTTTCAGTGATTTTCATCAAACTTGAGAATTTCAAAACAATATTTCAAACAAACTTAAACATCACGGGAAGATTCCAGAAAACATCGATTTCGAGCTGTTATTTAGCATAATGCATTAAATATTTATGTTCACATATGCCTATTAACTATGTATGAACCACTTATGCAAACAGTTTTAAAAAACTTATTTTGCAGTAATGGCAATAGGCTCACCACCTATTTCATTGTGGGACTTACACGTAACTGGCGAAACGTGGGGG
>DWJK01006862.1:0-10211 GCA_018248815.1 Croniades pieria auraria | reverse complement strand
TTTTGACACCTTTTTCACAAAAATAGGGCTCGGTCACTCCTTCATATCTAACACCCCATCAAACCATCACTGAAGTCGGATAATGCCCACGTTGTACTCTGTTGACTAATTGGGAAACTTCTTTGGAGCTTACAGTATAAATACGATCATTTTGTTTGTTAAAATATTGCTCAGTTGTAAAAATTTTCTCATCCGTAAACAAAATTTTACTGTGAGCTTCCTTTGCGTACCGATTAAGTAATTGTTTTGATTTTACCACCCTATTCTTTTTTAAATTATCAGTTAAGAAATCACCAGTGCGTCTCTTATAGGTTGCAAGTCTTAAGTGATCTTTTAAAATGCGCGACATGATTCTAGGTGTTATGTTCATCTCCCGAGTTAAAATCTCTTGTTTTCGGATAGAATTTCTTCGAATTCTTTCCCTTACTGCTTTGATCGCCTTTTTCGTATGAACACTACGTGGACGGCCAGTCACAAACAGAGGAGGTTTCATTGTACCTATCAATAGCCCGGTACACAAACATTTGACAAATACCAAGCGTATGGGGGATTTTAAAAATTGTATTTGGCTCCATTACTACTTCATGTAATGCAATTACAGGTATTCAGTTCTCTTTATCACCCCATTCCATTTTAATGTCACAAAATATTTTACAATATATTGGCGCGAAAAAAAGAAAACACAATGAACAATCGTATAAAAATGACAGATTCCAAATTCAAAAGTAATATGTTGTCTATTTTTAATTGTAACAGTATTTATGGCCAGACTAAGTATAAAATTTTCACGTTTAACTCATTAAATGAGTCGCTATCTTAAATTTTTTCAAATATATTAACCGACATTTTTGAAGACCCTAAAGGAGACAGTAAAATGTCTAAGAAAATTACTACCTCTGACTAAGAGGTCTTCGTTCATTGCCTCTAAGTGTTTGGTTTATGACAGGTTGGTTGTAAATTTTAACTTTTACTAATACAGTTCGCTTACTTTTATAAGCGACGATACAAAGGTTATAAAAATGAAGATATTCAGTAAATTACATCCACTTTTCTTTCCAAGGAGGAATTTTTAATAATAAATAACAATAATCGACACATTTATCATTCCGCTGTTGGAATATGAGTCTCTAATAATGAGAAAGTTAAGGCCATAGTCTGCCACGCTGGCCAAATGTGGGTTGGCAGACTTCAGACACCTTAGAATTATTATTTTTATATGTATATTAATTCTAAGGTGTGCATGTTTCCTCATAATGTTTTCCTTCACCGTTAGCAAGTGATATTTAAAGTTAAAACGCACTTTTGTAAAGAGGTGCGCGCCATGGATTCGAACCCAGCACCCCCGGAAAGAGAGGCTGAATTCTTAACCACAAGACTATCACTGCTTCACCTGCTTTAATATTGTTTGAACCAATTTTTAAAGTTGGAGAGACATTAAATATAAATAAAAATAAGAATCGACCCATTTGTCATTCCACTGTTGAAATACGGGTCTCCTCTCATATTGTGAGGGTTAAGGCCGGAGAGACATTACAATCCTCTTTACATATTAATATTTTTTGTGTTCGTTTATCCCTTTTTTCATCATTAACTGATTTTGCGATCAATAATTTGCATTTCAACAATATTCGAAGTTGAACGCGCCTTTTTATTTCTATTGTTTGTTAGCCTTTCAATTTACATCAAGAAAATCCTCAAAATCAAACAGGAAATACTTAAATTATTGTTAGATTCATAACAATATGAAACAAGTTGCGAAGCCAACTGAGGCCAAGAACGTGTTGGACTGGACTGAACTAGGAATGCAAGGACAGACAACAGAACCCCTTAACGATCAGCAGCACGAATGGAATCCAATAGTATGTATCCATTAGTCGTAAGTTATGCAACTAAGTGCAGTAAAAGACGTATTTATCCATGTTGATGAAGACACTACGGAGCGTGCTAATAATAAAGAACAAGAAAATAATGATTGGGATGTCACGGAAATTGTATCAGTCCTATCTAGGACTGATACAATTTCCAATTTAATATCTATTAAACTAAGCAGAAACACGTAGAAACACCATAGCGATAAAATCGTAAGTCCACTGAGACATCCTATTTACGCGCTCCTATAGACTATTAATCACAATTGTTTCAATATTTCTGATTCTGTTTTTGCCTCAGCATTTACGTCTTCCGGTTCATCAAGACATTTATTCTCCGCTTGAGAAGTGTTTTCACCACTCATTTACTGATAACCGAAAATCAATTAACCTTAAAAAATACCGCTATCAAAACACAAAGAGTAATTGAAAATAATTGTTTAAGAAAATACAATAATCGCTTGTTGTTCCAATTAATAAACTGAATTATAATTACCTAGCTGGACGACGTAATTTTTAATTTTTATAATTGCATACTGCTGCTATCTTAGTCTGTATAGGCTGTAGATATTACAAGTAAGCAATCAAACCTTTTCCCAACACTGTATAATTTCCCATTTTTCATTTTAATGTTTTATTAACCCTGTCATTTTGCGTTATGTTAACTTAGACTAGGTCCACATGGTTGAGAGCAGATAAAACTCGGGTGAGACCGAATGATAATGGCTATAGACGCTAGAACAAGAGCTAAAGAGAGTACTCATCCCTATTCAAAACTTTGCGAGCGTGTGTTAGTTTAACAACTCTTAGGTTATTACTATACGAAGCTCTAATCCAGTTGGATGTTTCAAGAAATATTTGCATAAAACTCCGACCTTCATTACAAGTTTTGCTGGATATTTCATAACTCCCAATAAAAGTTCGCGTAACACAATATACACCGTAACAAGCGGAGTTTGAAAAAACACATACGTTTTGTTTGAAACTTGGCAGTGGGAAATGATTTCTCGTTATTTAAATTGGTCCTTGGTGTATTTTTATTTTGGAAAGGAATAGCAAATTTCTTTTCAATGTTCAAATCAGTTTTTATTGAACATTTTCTCGTGATAAATTCAATCAGAATCTTTGATGCAATCTAGGACTAGATGTTACTAACAATACCCCTGATACTACAACTAACGAGGAATCAATTCAATTTTCGCAAAAACAATCGAATACATAACTTAGTGTTTCTGGTTTATTCTTAGTCACTTAGAAGCATATGCCTACATAATTTGTTAAGGGGGTGATAGCTAACTCTTCATCACTGTTTTACGATATAGATAAAAAATCAGAACGTACTTGCGATATTATATTATGGATGTACACTTCTATAATACATTCATTTTCATTAGCTGTTGATGAGAATTAATTATTACTTTTCTGTTCATATACAAAGTGTAAATATATTTTATGCATGTTATGAACTAAAGTGAATGTAAACTTAAATTTAATTCACTTTGGAACTATTATGTTAGATTAGCGAAGATGTTTACAACACTAAATTCACTAAGAATTTGCTAACGACAGTTGTCTTTTAAGCGCAAAACACCATAATAATATAACGTACGTAGATACGGTACGTGCCTACGGTGCCAGCGTTGCCATAATCCCTTATTATAGACACATAAATATATATCAAATGCAAATATTTAACCACTAACTTCTTGGAGGAGGCCAAAAACGGCGCACTCCCTCAATTCCGCGCCCTATTACCCCTCCATTTGGCCCCAAGGCAATATGAAAAATATTAGCCACAGCGTAAAACGACATCACGCGTCGCCCGTGAAAGATCTCGTTAGTTCCAAATTTGAATATCGGCCAATCAACGCGCGACGCGTCGTATAGGGCGAGCCCATCCGAATTCAATTATATGCGTGTTTTTCTGGCCTGTGCCGTCAGTAAACAACGTTAGCTAATATTTGTCCAATTTATCACTAGTTTCATTTTATTTCCTGTCAGTTGTAGGATTTGTCATGCATCAGAATATATGTGATTTGTTATTGAAATGAAAATATTTGTTCCAAACGCTGTTACGTCAGCCGCGATCAAACCGGTTGTTTCTCTCTGGTCTCTTATTTATGATACAAATTGACGCTCGTGTCTCAATTGTTAGCTTTCAAATGACGTGTTAACTTGATTTGAACAACAAATTGGGTATAGTTTTATTGAAACGCTTATTGGAACAAAAGTGTGTATCACATATCTAATGTAGAAAACATTTCAATTCTTCAATTGCAGACCATCTCGTAAATATTAACAAATTCGAAAATTGTATGCATCTTTAATATAAACTGTTATTAATAGGAATGCGAGCGAATACCTAACAATATTTATTTTAGAAGTTTGCCCAGTTTTTCTCTTTGTTTCGTTATTGTGACTTTGTTAAGGTTCACACAAAAGTATGACCTCTGATTAATATTAAATATTGAGTTTGTCGCGATAAACGAAATTAAAAATGTATGTGAATTTAGCTATTTAGATAATTAACTACACGTTGTTTATGAAAATTGATCCTGACTGAAAACAGTACACCTGTATAAAATCTCAACATCGATGAAAGCAATATCTATATATATAGTTCTCATTTCCATCACAATGAAGCAGAACAAACCAATACATATCATCGTCATCATTTCATTCACCATTATCAGCCTATTTTCGTCCACTCTTGGACATAGGCCTTTCCAATAGCACGCCACTAAGCTCGATCTTCGGCTCGTCGCAATCAACTGCTGCCAGCCACTTTGCGTATATCGTCACTCCACCTAGCTGGAGGGCGTCCCACTCTACGTTTGTCAAGACGCGGTCTCCACTCCAGAACACGTCTACTCCAACGGTTATCAGTTCTGCGACAGATGTGACCAGCCCACTGCCACTTAAGCTTGCTAATCCTTCGGGCTATGTCGATAACTTTGGTTCTCTGTCGAATCGTCTCATGTCGAATTCGATCCTTCAGGGAAATTATTTTATATAAAATATATTAACGCAGATATTGACAGGCCTCAAAATCGGATCATTTTTTAATTCTTAGATATGAATTGACTGCACAGTTACTGATTCTAACATGGAGCACACAGCAAAATTCGTATCTTTTCCACTGTTACCACTCGTTCGTGCTATCGGAGGCCTTATGCGTGGGCTTGAGGGCTAGGAATAGCTGCCGATATGATTATTTGCGAACCGTCGTCTGATAAATTAGGGACCTAATCGCAAGTAACACAATGAACTATGGTTTAGAAAACTGTCGCGCCCCCTGGTAATTACCCTTTTATATATCCATCGTGTCAAAGTAAGCGTCCAGTATTTATACGCGTCTAAACTTATCTGGGTGGGGTGCAGGGTTCAAATCCATGGCGAGCACCTCTTTACAAAAGTGCGTTATAAATTTAAATATCGCTTGCTAACGGTAAAGAAA
Source organism: Croniades pieria auraria (assembly GCA_018248815.1). Taxonomy (NCBI): domain Eukaryota; kingdom Metazoa; phylum Arthropoda; class Insecta; order Lepidoptera; family Hesperiidae; genus Croniades; species Croniades pieria. The sequence continues at coordinate 4,886 of DWJK01006862.1, read as the reverse complement.
AACATCATGAAGAAACCTGTACGCCTCAGAATTTATAAAAAAAAAATCGAAGGTGTGTGAAGTCCGCCAACCCGCAGTTGGCCAGCGTGGCGGACTACGGCTTTAACCTTATCAACATGAGAGGAGCCCCTTATTTCAACAGTGGAATGTTAATGGGTCGATTATTATTTTTTTTTTAACTTATCTCTAGTATACTAATTCCACGAAAGTATATGTACATATAAGGTGAACTGTTCGAGTACTGTATCTTGATACTCAGTTCTATTCCTTCTTGATATCAGAGGGAGCCAAATTTTACTTTAGCCCCAGTGCTATTAAGAATGTGCACTCCCGAGTTGTTCTCCTTTCTAATGCGCTTATTCGATCTCCCCTACAGCAAAATATACATTATCTTTTCATGGATACCTTAAGAATTCATCTTAAATGAAGTATAAGCGAAAGATGTTAGACTAATGACAACCGCAATACCATACACGTTTTTTTTTACTGATGACATCACGGAAAATGCGCTTTCTACAGACCGCGCTAATGACCTCACGAACTCAAGTGGAAGAGAGCAGAATTAGATATGATCGATTAGCGAATCTCGGAAATTGATAGGTTATACTTATCCCAGTTCAACCTTACGAAAATATAAGTACAGCGTTTACGGTTAAGAAAATCTAAAAACAAGCAGTTACAAGAAAAGCCATTCTAAAGCATTACACCCACCGTCACTTAGAGTTTTGGAAATCTAGCAGCTTATATGTCGATCTATATGAAGATTCTAAACAATTTGGGTTATGAAAGCCAATCGGCAACCCAAATCTCCAGCTAAGTGGAGTGACGATATACGCAAAGTGGCTGGCAGTGGTTTGATGCAAAGAATTGAAGATCGAGCTTAGTGGCGTGTGATTGGAGAGGCCTATGTCCAGCAGTGAGTAGGCTGATGATGATGAAGATGATGATAATCCCAAAAACTTAATATACAATGTACCTGATAAGGACAAAAGAGGACATCGTTCGAAGCCAACGACTCATACTTATAACTACATATTAGTGGTAACTATAGTCTAATTGCGTGATATGAACTTTTTCTATAGAAAGAGCTTTCCCTGTTGCAAAGAAGCTACCCGTGCTCGTATTTGAGATAGTTATCTCATGAGTTAGAGCTAATATTCTATCCGTTTTATTGAATAGTTCGCGCTCGCCAGTCAATTCCACAAACATTCCCTATTGATTATTTGTTCGCCCTCCAGGGAGTAACAATATCGTCAATCGTGCGTTTGCAAACATTTACCAGTGAATAACTCCCGTTTACAGCCAGTTATACAACGGGAAAAACTTGGTTAACACTCCAGTAATTTCCTTGTCACACATCTATGTATATCCATGTCATAAATTAATCAATAAATATTTTGAAAATGTCTACCGTATATATTTAATATGACATGTAATGTCACACAAATGTAGTTACATCTAAAGGGTTTAGTTTTAAAAGTGTAGATACCATTACTTATGTAGCTATGTTGATATATGTATGTATGGATACATAGTAAGAGTGTATTCGAGAAGTGAAGTTCTGTCCCAGACATATCCATTTTACAGAATCTATCCCCAAGAAATTATATAGCCAGAAGAAATTGAAGAAAGAGATCCATCGTAGTAAATTTAATCGAAATTTGAGGTTTAGCACTGAATTTAAAAACATCATTAAGCAATTTTAAAAATCACGAAGCATTTAAAATATGATGACAGGGTAAGCTTTATGACCATAACAGAATAAATGTGGATCTTGAGGCCAAAATTAAAATGTAAAAATCTAGAGATGACTAAAATTAGTATAGAAAAACGAATAAAACATTTAGAGGAAGAAACGAAAAACAAACAGTGAATTAAAAAAGTACCTTTAGATGAAACGAAAATATATCATATTTTTGTCAGATGCCAGAAAGCTTATACGAAACATTCCGGTTTAAATTAGAAAAATCCGAGATTAAAAACATAATTAAAAGAGAAATCAAAACCAGGAAAGCAGCACGCTCATAATGGAATTTCCTACAACGTTTATTAAAACAGATATATTTAAGCAACCAAATATACCCAACAAGGAAATTGCTCCAACAAACAAAATGTTCCTTAAAACTAACGTTAGTTATCGTCATTTATGCAAGTTTGGAACTCAATCTCTCTCTCTGATATCCTTATCATTGTCTCTGGAGTTCTAACTTCTTTCCTTTCCGGGTTGTTACGAGTATCGTCTTAACCAAGGTAAGGTAGTTTTAAGAGTAACATGACAAAAGGTAAACCGAACGCAACATGACGACATAATTGTATTGTAGATATATTATGTACATATCGCGCGCACCTCTTAAAAATGTGCGTTTTAAATTTAAATATCACTTGCTAACGGTGAAGGAAAAACATCGTGAGGAAACCTGCATGCCTTAGAATTAAAAAAAAAAAACAGTGTCAGAAATGCATTAACATTACTCTTGTCTGAACGTGTAGTTTCCACATGCCCAGGTAACAGATCTGGTTCATCTAATTTTGAACTGGCTTGATTTAGTTCATTATGAGCATATTTTTATTAATTCTAACATTTCATTAATTAATTATTTGGCTTTTAATATGAATGGTTCCTTCCTACGTGAAGTACTGTACTATACTTTCAGTCAAGTTATTTTAATCTTACAGTATTTAAAAACTTCCCAATGTTCGCATTGTTGAGATGATGCAATTAAGTCTACACAGCCGACTGCGATTTGTACAACTTCAAATAGTGGTGTCCTATAATCCCGCGATATTTACTCAACAACTTGTCGTTACGAAATATAGCTAACAATATTTTCGCTACACAATGTCGATGAAGTGTGAAAGGTCATTTCGAGATATTACTTCTGTAACAGTTTAAGTAAAATATTTGAACGTTAAATTATTATAATTATTACATGTCAAATTTTGATTAACAGGAAATTCAGGTTTTATGATAAAGAAAAAGTTTTCATAAAGCGATAAGATTTCGAATACAAAAGTTATAACGCTTTGCAGACCAAAAAATGTTTCAAAGTGAAGTCAGATTTATTGAACCTTCGTTCAGAGGAATCGATCGACATTGGAAATGGTAGCAAAACAGATAATAGATATATATATGTATAATATAATAGATAGATATATATATGTATAAGTATGTGTGTATATTATATATGGGTACGTATGTGCGCCTACGACATGCTCTATCCATCACCCAGGGTTGACTGGGAGAGAATGCCATTAGGCATTAAGTAGGCCCTTGTATCCCTTAGTTTAAGGTGCTGCAAAAGTTTAATTAAATAAATAAATAAATACATTTTGTTATGACGTTATGGTGTATGACATTTTAACAATTAAAAACATCTTGCTACGATTTTAAGATCAATAATATAAATGAATGATATATTTATTTATTCATTAAACACGACTTATTGGGATGTTACAGTCAGCAGAAAGTGTGTGATATTTTTAACTGTAGCTCACTAACCAATTATTTGTTTAAATCGTAACGTAACATCCAATTAGAGGCGTCCTGAGTAAATTTGCGCTTCGTCAAATTGTGATAGAATCATGATCAGGTGTCCCGCCAGGCGAGCGGCGCCAACTAATGTTTCGTGCAAACCAATCAAAACTTTGTCAAATCCACCGTTACACTGACAATGCCGGCCACGGAACACGTAATTAATGGATCACAGCTCCCTGTTAATAGTTTTCTAATAATGTTAATAACTGTGGAGTTGTAAATTGAGTTTCCAAAAGCTCGCGTGCACGAAGAAACTAATGAATGTAGATATACCTCAGGTTTGTAAGGATAGTTATTTGGCATTCTGGAAGCTCTCACCCTGCCCCGTAAGGGACGTTGTGGAATGAATTAAAAAAAATTTAAGCCATCTCCACACACAACCATCTGTTTCCAAAGCAAGCAAAGACATCATGGTAAAAAGATGTCTGATAAAATACACAAAGTACCCAGTTATACAGAATTTCTTTTCACAGGCAGACAAAGAACGAGTGCCTGCGTTCATCACACAACTTTTGTTCCAAGGGGGAATCGAACATACGACCTCTGGCTCAGCAAGCCGCTACACTAACCACTGGACTAAGAGGGCAGACAAGGCACAACAGACAGGCTCAGTTCGTGCTAAGCAACACGCCAAACGGCTTACGACTTATTGACGAATTGGAAACAATGGTCATTGGTTAAATCAATATTTATTCTAGCATTAATATACCGAGAAATAATTTACCTACTGGAAACTCGAATTGTTAGCAAAGGTATTAAAATAGTCGAATATTAAACTGGTGACCCATTGACGAGCAGGCTTTAATTTGCTGTGCGTGTTTTATCAGCTTCATTAATCAAAAATTGTCTCTCAGTTATCTCGACGGCTCTAGATGATCCATTGACGAGTCAAGTTAAACAAGAGAGAGTTAAACAAGAAATGTCTTTTTATAACGAATCTATGCAGCTTTAATCAAAATTCAAAAGCACTGGTAGCAGAATGCAATTTTTTTACACGGCTTCTCAAAACGCCTCGTAAAGAAATGTACCATTACGGCGTCATTACGCTACTGGGTGACGATATCCAATACTACGAAACATGTAAACTCTGTTAATTAGTCTACAAGAAATAAATACACAAATATAATAATAATAATTCATTACTGCGCAATTATTTTGATTATCGACATTTTTATACAGACTATTTGTATATGTTAATGAAGGTTTATAAATACAACAATACAAGAACGCTTATACAAAGAATACAATTTATACAAGCAATAAATACAATTATTTATAGCAGTGATAGCCTAGTGGTTTGAAATTCGACCTCTCGCTCCGGGAGACCGGGTTCAAATCCTAGCGCGCACCT
>DWJK01006861.1:0-10212 GCA_018248815.1 Croniades pieria auraria | reverse complement strand
CGCACTTTGTGACACATGCGCCTGGAAACACAATGAAGTTGATATGCACATACACACATACAAACATACAAATACAGATACAAAACCAAAACTTCAAATGCATTACAATTGTCACAATAAGCACTACTAGGCTTCTAGAGGTTTACAGTTCAATATTAGAATGAGTAACATATTTATATACACTGTTATGTGCCAGGGCGTATTCGTGGTACCAGCACATTCGCTCGCACGGCGACCCCGTGGCCAACAACTACACCTTCCACACGGTCATCACCGCCAACGACTCGTCGCCCAAACTGTTGCGGGATTTAAGGTAACACATATTAAGTATTTTAGTACATTTGTTTTACGTATTAGTGGTGTTAGGTTTTTTTTTAGTATATTCATTCGCTTACCTTAGCTTGCAATTCTGCGCTAAGAGTGGATTCTTGTGTTTTAAAACCAATTATTGGACTCTTAGGAAAAAACTGTATTGTTGTGTAGCAAATCTATCATATTTTTATTTTTTAAAGCACAGTAATAAAAAAAAAATTGTAGTACACTGTAATAGATATTATTAATTAGTCGAATATTTTTTTATACAAAATGTTTACTCGAAGTGGCTTAATTTCTCTCTTAAGGATAAACATTTGTAGTGGAAGACTGCTCTGCTCTTCGAAGGCATAAACCATTTTATTAGAAAAATGTTATTAACCTTCGCCTTAAAGCCTTCGCTTTCGTAAAATTTTGTTACACACAAATATTACTGCCCTGTCACAGCATCACCTCCATAGGCAGTAATTTTGAGTTTCAGTGAGACTGTTATCTAATTATTTCTTTTGACGAATAATTTCACCAAGTTTGAAGTTAATTCACTAGAGAAATACATTTGGTATATACCATACTTCACCACCCTATTTCACGCCCAAGGGAAGGTAATACGGCATTGTATATTTTACATTTAATTATTTTTATTCAGTATGTGTACCAAGTTTTTTTTGGCAAATATGGCCTCCTTGTAGACTAAGATTTTTCATAAAAATGGTTTTCATCTGTTTATACTATAATGAAGAATTTAGTTTCCTACGTTATTTATGTTTGTAATACTTGTCATAGTTTAATATTCTTTCGTCGTGCGATTCATTATGCACGTTAATGAATTAATCATCACACAAATCTACATGTAGGGTTTAATTCATGGTCGAACTCGAAATGTAATTTTATACTATTGTAACACATTTTTCAAATATCATGTTCCAATTTGTTTGAAGTTTTACATGTCAGAAGCCGCCGATTGATTCGTTAGTTTAAATATGTAGAAGTTCCCCTTTATTTCTAAATCATAAAGACATACTTGCATAGTTCTCTAACATATTCCTTCCGAACAAAAATGTTACTGAACAGCGCTGACGCGTCATTTGTCAATGTCGCTGCAGCTGTGTCAAATTACAAACTTTCGCCTTTGATTAATTCTAAAGAAAATTGTTTTTCCGCACTTTTGGTATTTATATTTTTGCTCGTCGCCGCCCGGGGTAGCGCTCTTCCATTTCTGAACCGTCAAATGTCATGCCTCGCATACATTTTTTATTTTAAATGGCTGAATTTGGCTTATTGTGCCAATAATCGTAAACGAAAACATCAAATTTAAGTTTTAAAACATGCGCTATAAAAAAGTCTGAATTGATTTTGTTCTTTAATTTCCACCGGTCGCCCGCCTCGCTGGCTTCGAAAGTTTGCTCAAACACGAATTGGTTCAAAGTGCGCTTCTAGCTACACGACTTTGTTCCCGTCCAAACGACAACTTCTCGATATTCTGTCGCGTGAAATATTCCTTTCAAATGGTACCCTTAGGACCCTTCTGTATTAATGTCATTCACCGAATGGTGTTCATTTGAATGCACATTCTAAAGTCACTTTATATACATATTGATGTTAATATTTGGTAGTTTCGTAATATTTTATTATGTTTCTTCGTCAGTTAATTTATCTTCTTAAAGGGGGAATTTATTTTAATATTTTTTTTGCTTTTTTGCTAATTTTTGTAACACTAGCGAATAGGTACGATTTTAAGTCCAATAACTTTAATTCTTTATTATCACAGAATTATAGTATATAGTGTTTAAATCGGAGGCGAATAAACTGTAACAATATTAACAATATATTTTTTTCTAATCAGTCTTATAAGTGTCAGTCTTATAAGTCAGTTTATAAGTGATCTAAATCAAAAATACATATGTACATATCCATACGTCAAATTCCTCATGGGGCAGGCAGAGCGCACGACATAAATCGACCTATAAAATGCAATGGCGCAGCCTAAATTACACGTGCTAATAATAATATTGTAATTTTTAAAATTATCTATGTGTCTGTTAAGGAACCGTTGCCTGAACCCGGGCAAGTACAGCCACTACCTGGAGCGGTGGCTGGCGGAGTACAGCGCGCACCAGGTGCACATCATCGACGGGCAGCTGCTGCGTTCTGAGCCCGCCGCCGTCATGAACACGCTGCAGAAGTTCCTTAAGATCACACCGCACCTGGATTACAACAAGCTGCTCAAGTAAACATCTTTACGATACCTACTTACACGTATTTCACATCATCACGCTATTTCCGTTCACTGCTAGACACGGGCATCCGCTGAATAGCTTTTGCCCATAATTTCCTCGCTTAGAATCAGGATCAAATATTAGGGAGCCCGGATTCACATTTAGCCTTTTCTTATGGCCAGAGCATTCAGTCGTGCTTAGGTAGACTGTGCGATACCACGATCAGTAGTATACATGAATGTAACAAGCAGAATGTCGTTGATCCGCAACTCTATTATTCAAAACCAGCTAAAATCATAAATACGCGAAGTAACCCTTTGAGATCTCTAACACCTACATAATCTATATAAAGTAACTAAATGCCTATATGTATCAATATAATTTCTCTCTAAATCGAAAGACAAATCTTCAGCGCGCCATTTTGTGTCAGAATTTATTTTCTTTCTTCATTCTTTTTTTGGTTTAAAATTATAAACCAACTCAATTGTAATACTTAGTATACTCAGCAGATGTATAGTACACAACTCTCATAGTCATCAATGTCCCTTTAAATATCCTTTTTTACTGCACGTCGTCACGTCGTTGATAAGTGACAGGTGCTTATCCGTGATTTCTACGTGGAGTGAAGCGGAGACGCTCCTCGACAGTTCCAATAAAGAGAAGCCTACATACGTGTCAATAACTTAACTTACTCAATTTTCTGCACAATTTACGTGAAAATTCAACAAAGAAAAAGGCCGGGTATAGGTACATAAATGTACACATATATTTTGTGTCTTGCCTTATGTGCCCTTCGTGGGAAAACAGAGAAAGAGAACAGCGAGTGTACACGCACGCTGGTTTTTGAGACTTTTGATCCTTCCATCAGTTAGTATCTGACCAATTGGTCGAGACAGATGTCTCTTGGTTTTCGACGGCTTCTGTATCCGTCAACATTCGCATTGTATGTTTGTGTGTGTGCATGTATATGTATGTGTTCATAAATAATTGTGTCAACTGAAAGACGAATGTGCAATATGCCAGAGGCCGCGCGACGCTCCGGCGAGTTCGATTTTTGTTTATCGACGACGTGGCATGTGCAAACTTTGGACGTATGCAAACTGTTTTATGCATCAACAAGTTTCAGCACTTCGGACAATATTGTCAGTGCACAGTGTAAAAAAACAAGGGGAATTTATGCAGCAAGTTCAGCGCCTCTGAGAGATTTATATTAAAACTAGCTTTCACTCACCGTTTCGTTCGTGTTGTCCGGGATAAAGGCTATGTATATATTATCCCACGAAGATCTGCATATTTTTACTTTTATTTACCTATAAAATCAAAATTGTTACCATTTGGAAAATGACTGCAGCGCTATCTAGCAGGTTAAGTGAGAATTACAAAAGAAAACAATTTAGCGCCAAGTGTAAATCCCACAGGAATCGTGTATTTTTCCGGTATAGCAACTACCTACGAATAAACTCCCCTGTGTCTAATATTTCAAATATATACAGCTATTATTTTGTGAGTTCTTAACTCACAAACATCCAATCTAACGAACAAACTTTCATGCCTTAGTAATATATGTAGTATGATATAATACAGATTTAATTCTTACCAATAAAGTTAAGAACGAAATACGAGCTGAACAAGGTCATAATTATGAATACAAATTTAAATAGCGCTTATTAACAATATTACGAGTCAAATTTATTAGTATTTAGTGAAGTACTCCGTCAAGTAATATTATATTTAAAATATTACTTACTAAATTATTTAAATACTAACTCTTTTAATAATAGTAATTTTAATATTGTGTGATATTACGATTTATCTTGTTTACATTGACGAAATAAATAATATTGAATATTCACAGGTTACGATATGGCTTCGTTTTATACTTTGATAACTCTAATATTTTTTTCTAGCCAGTAATGCGAACTGCCAGTAATTTATTTTTATGTGAGCCGTACCTTTTGAGAGTTTAACTCAATAGCATTGCTTATGCCAGTTACATAAGTATGTATGTATGTATGTACATCCTAAACACATGTGTTTATTTCTTATTTTACGGATCGTCCCCGCTTATCTCATTCCAAATATCTTCTTGAAATATGAAATGAGAAATGCGAGAATGGAAGACAATTATAAATTATAATCATGTTTAAAAATAGAATTATCATAAATATTAATTACGTATTTTATGACTGTGTTCCATCAGTTATTATGAGCTCGTAATGAATGACAAATAAAGACATTCGAAATTCAAAATTACAATGGCCGTGTCTATTCCCGTCACAATAGTACCCATTTAATCATTCGTTCCTCACTGTCTATTACAATAATTCAATTATTTGCGCTAATCAATGATTGGTTATGTCTACGTGCTTTGTTCTGAGGACACGGACCTTTTTTATGTGCATTTAGATGGCAAATAGTCAAAAACCAGACCATAAGTGACACTTGTGGCCAATGCAAAAACGCTTTGAATATACGAGTATAAGTATATGAATACATGGAACTCAGTACAGAAATAACCGCATACATACGTACTTCCGCTGTCTTCATGTCATGCATCGATCGTTTTCATATATATCATGAATCTTTTAACGAAATTAAATATAATCGTTCTTTTATCAACGAACACTGACGTTCATGTTATCCTTTTACTTGCTCTATTCTGAAAGTTTAGAAATTTCTGGAAAGTTCGTACTTGTAATTTTAGCCCAAACGACTGTATTGTTATTGTTTTTCATGTTGCGTTTACAGTCCGTTAAGCTCGTGTCATTTGTTCAGTTAACAATCGTACTTCAAGGAATTTTTATATCTAATACATATAATAATTATGTATCTACGTATGTAATACACAGTACAGTAATATTTTTCCGTGGATATACTAAGGATATTATACATACTTTAAATGTAGTTAAACATGTACATTAGTGAATTCTGTGCATATTAGAACAAAAACAGCCAGTCACTGAACCGGCAAATTTTTTATTTGTCATTAATTGACCAGGTGCAAATACTATTATCGTGCCAGGTTTTAGACTAATAAGGAGTTATTTTGAGTTCACCTTTAAAAAACACTGCTGGATTATGTTTTTACATTCTAAAATGAACTGATTCTAACCGCGACTGGCTCTAGACACCTGCTGTCAGGTTTCGGTTAAGATTTGAGCTGTCGTTTAAGTAAGACACTAGGAGTAGACGATCTTTGCTGATGTAATAAGATACATGCTCACATTCTCCGGAAGTGTATTCGAATCTGCTCGTTAAAATTTAAATTATCTTATTTAGGTATTGAAGGAAGTCAGTAATTTCTCATCCGAAATACCTATCGACCTCTTCGGGAGTTATAGGCGTCATGTTACTCGTTCAGTTACTAGTGCAGTACTTAGAGTGGTCATGAATAGAGCAATATCTGACAAAAGCACAGCCAGCTGGGCGGCGGCAATCAGTCGCCTCACGTCCGAAGCGTTACATACTCGTATCTGCAGACATATCTATGCGTTGATGACGGTAATTGGCCTAATGATTGAATCGGAGGTGAGCTGAGGCGGATGATTCACTTCCATTACTATTATAGGTGTTAATAACGGTCTTAAGTGACGATATTATCAGTACGATTTTGGTCAAAATGATTTAAAGAAACGCGTGCTTACAATTAGTTCTCTTCATAAATTCGTTTCATTTACAACTTACAACAATATACATATAATGTAAAATAAAATGGTCTGTTTTTCGTAGTTATTCCATTTGCTCTAGAATTGTATCGTTTCTCTTTTAAATCATTTAAATAGTGTTAGAAGGAGATAAAAGTCCGATAGCTTCATGATGTTCTAAATAGACATTTATAGATATGAAAGTAGAGCATGAAAGTATACATTTTATTTAATTTTTTTATATTTAGTCACCATCGCCTATAGGCAATTGCAACAACCGAGAAGGCGCCTATGCTTTGCCGGCCTTGTTTTGTTAATGTTTTATGTTAAATACATACTTTTCGGTAATAACAAAGTGTACATTCAAATTACTAGTTGCAAATCGATTGTCCCGTCGTGACAGTGACGTCATAGGTGTGACGGTATAGAGCGGCAGTACCTCCTGCAGACTGTTACCCAAACCGAAATATCGAGACACGGCGCTATTTCGCGCGACGTATATCGAATATTTTTACGATTTCCTCTATTGTTTCGTGTCCCATATTTCAGGCTCCGCCATTATTCCAATCTCAGCATCAACTTTGTATTTTATTCATTCTATCGTGACGTACTATTTATTCATGGCGCAGTCATCCAACATATGATGCTCTATCTTAGATTAAATCGTTCACCATTTGTTAAATTGATTTTAAACGTAACATCACGCCTATATTACCCGAAGAGGTAAGCAGAGGAGTCTACTACACTCCCACATTTCACCAGTTACGTTTACGTCCCATGGAATAAGTAGTGAGCCTATTGTCATACACCAGGCACAGATAGAGACTCCGAGTCTAGTAGAAATTCTAAATTAGAAAAATCCAATAGTACTCGACCCAGCAGTCGCGCATGCAACCACTCGACCAAGGAGGCAGTCGATAATAGATAGTTTAAATACTTAAACCTAATAATAACATATATCAATTATTATAAAAAATTTCCAACATTCCTTTGAGTATTTTTCATTATTCCCTTTAATTTTTTTAAAGTGGCCATCTACACCCAGTTGAAGAATTTATTTTACTCATCATCAGCCCGTATTCCTTCTATTGTGAACACTCGCCTCCTCCAAAGTACGCTAGCAAATGCGACCTGCATTCATCTTTTTAGATCGTTAGTCCGCCGATTGTTCTAACATCCTGCACAAAGACCATCACAACGGTCATCGGTTCGGCGTTACATGTGCCCAGCCCATTGCCTCTTCAGTTTACCGATTTTCAAAACTGTGTCGAGTACCTTAGCTTCGGAGAAAATTTTCTCTTTTCGAACTCAATCTGTTAACCAAATACGCTACATAGCTCGTTCCACAGCGAGCCGAGTGACTCCCAATTTGTGAACTAAGCTTGCTGTTACAGTCCACTCTTCCTCTCCATACGTCATTAGATGCGACACACACTGATTAAATAACTTTGTTACCTTGTATATAGCTTATGTGTTTGTTATTTAACTTCTTTCCTTTCTAAATCTTGTCTCTCTACTTTCTATCTACCTACCATACCCTTTCTTGAATTGTCTCCATGTTACACATATAAATTTTCTGGAAAAAAATCGCCCAGATTAAGCCTGTTCTACTGTGCTTAGTGATTTGTATGTAAATGTAAAAGTTAATTTTTATATTGTATAGTGTAATAAAATATAGACTCAAACAATTATAAATTCGTTCTGTGCGCACGTGAGTATATCACTTATAGTTGATGCCAGTTGTGTGGAGCAAAATGAGGTAAATTGATGTTCCGCACTGGCCGGCGGCGACACTTTGTGTCTAGCCGCTTCCCGTTTAACAGCTGTGTGGCATGTCATTACGTCGCACTGGCCACTGCACAATCCACTACTAAAAAACATCATTCACTGTAAAAAAGAAACAAAGAATTGCCATAATTTTATAATTTAAAAATATTGCCATAAAACATGTGATATAAAATTACAAGGTATATAAATAAAATATAAAAGGCGTATTTCATTTTAAGCGATAACTACAGTAATACCTGTGTATAGCAAAGGTAAAATAACGCACCCCTGCTTATTTGACAGTAATTCGAGTGAAACAATCGCGGGACGTAACGAACGCGTAAATGACTATGATCTGCCCGCGTCGCGCGCCCGCCGAGCGACACCGACGTAGCCAATTTACACCGATTGTTCGACGCTTTGTTTGCTCTTGTTATTACTCGTTCTAGGCAAGCGAGAGTAACATGTTAATGCAAGTTTGTTAAGTGTACGCAATACATTTATGTATGTATTAGTGGTGCTTATAATATGAAATTATAGAACGAACTGTTCGTTATGTTTGATGTTTCAATGGAAATTCCAAATATAGGATTCCATTATTTTTTGCTGAGTCCAGAAAGAGATTTAATCGTGTATACTTTTTATAGTTCCGTAGAAGGTGTTCAGTATTGTAACATCCACGTTTCTGTTACAGGTACGACCCAAAGAAAGGGTTCTTCTGTCAAGCGGTAAGTAATGAGAAGACTAAATGTCTCGGCAAATCGAAGGGGCGTGTCTACCCACCGATGGAAGATAGATCTGCGAAGTTTCTGAAGCGGTACTACACGCCCCACAACACGGCGCTCTCCAAGCTGCTGGTGAGATTAGGCCGTCCAGTCCCCCAGTGGCTCAAAGACGAGCTGTCGAACGGATAGCACAACTCGCAACCTGTAAGGTTGGAACGAAACAGGGCAACGACGCGGGAACTGCTGAAAATGTGCGTCGTTTCTGTACCTTGAGCGACATTACGAACACAGGGCGTAGCCCGCAATGCAATACGTAATATTGTTTTTCGTGTGTTACAATGTGAAGAGTATGGATTATATTAAGATATAGCTGTCTATCGAATCTTGTATATATATACATATACATACTGTTTTAAAGAGTGATATTAAATGACTTACAGCAAAATAGTTCATTCTCGGCTCTTGTCGGCTCGAGACTGAATTATTTTTAGATATTATTATAATATTGTGTATAGTTTGTAAAGTAATTTATAATTTTTCTTACGAGACGTGTGTAACGGGTTGTTGGGTGTTATCCGACGAGTGACGACTTAACTCTGCTTGCCTCAAACATTGTTCTTATTACTTAGCCATTCGCAGTGTTATCGACGGCGATGTGTCGCTGTCAGCTTAGGTGCTATTTGTTGATATATTACAATTCATTTGTTCATCGTTCAATTTCATTCGTTCATCGTTCAATTTCATTCGTTTATCGTTTAATTTCATTCGTTCATCGTTCAATTTCATTCGTTCATCGTTTAATTTCATTCGTTCATCGTTCAATTTCATTCGTTCATCGTTTGAATTCAATCGGTTATTTTGTAACTTCAATCAGTCCACATTCATTACATCTTGTTATATATAACAAAATAAACCTATATTTAGGTTTTACCTTTTTTTATTATATAATAATCGAGCTTTCCGATGATAACGCTTTTTATATCGAATAAGTCATGTGAGAGTATCGATTATTGTTTCTCATTCCATGCAATGGTCACACGCGTTTGTGTTATAATAATTCTTTATTTAATGTATATTTCTTTTTAAATAGACATTGTGTACGTACCTGATGCAACTTGTACATTTATTGTAGTTAATTTTGCAATTTTCTCGCCAATAGCACGGGGAGTCCCCGACTACGGGAAACACGTGATTTAAATAAAGATTTATTCTTCCGTGTCGCCGTCGACTATGTAACGTAGAAGGCCAACAATTTCACTAATTCCTTTACAGGATATAAAAAGTTTTTGTTTCATGTTAATGTTATAACTGATTTCTGTCATTTACATAGCATTTTATATCATGTTAAAGAATTATACAGCTTACACACATATTTTTTTCATCAGTACATCGAGACATGTTGCGTACCAGATAATTCATATGACCAAAACAGTAAAACTGAAAAACATTAAGATGTGACTGGGAAACAGAAGAATAAGTCTTGTTTAATGCTAGCCATAATGTGTGTATAGCTCTCCACTAATAATATTATTATAGGCAAGTTTGATG
>DWJK01006860.1:0-10212 GCA_018248815.1 Croniades pieria auraria | reverse complement strand
GAGTTGGTCGCGTCGACTCTCGGCCGGAACGGTAGTGGTGGACGCCGCCAGTGCGGTTTTAACCGCGGCCGTGAAGGCCTGTACGGCGTCCTCCACTCCGTCTGGGGTTGAAGGCGACTCATTCAGTTGGACCTCGGCCAATTAGGACCGGAAGAACTCCCAGTCCGTCCTGCGACGAGATCTAGGGAATCCCACAAATTCGGCACCCAGGCCAAGCGTGATCAGAACGGGAAGGTGCTGCGAGTCCAGATCGTACAGCACCTCCACATGAACCCGACAAGGAAGATCCTTATGGAGTATAATGTCCAGGACATCGGGACGATGGCGCTCGGCCGAGGGTATATGAGTGGGTGATTCTGGCCCAAGCACCTCATACCCTTTCGCCACGGAGTCAACGTACAGCCTGCGACCCACCAAGTTGACGACTCTGGAGCCCCAAGCCGTGTGGACAGTTGTTGTTAAAACACTATGTGTTTGGCTTTGCAAAGTGTGACCGTTGTGAGAAGACCATTTTAGTTCTCAATAGTGGCGCAACTGTGATCTACTTGAAATAAAACAAATACTTATCTAATGTGCTAATATTGACAATTGCTAAATTGTATAATATTAATAACAGTTCCATTCCTATAGTTCTATTCGAGGTAGGTTGCAGGTATCCGGGGAAAAAAATTTAAATGTCTATTAAAAAAGATATTGCTTATTAGTAGATATTATATTATATTATTAGTGACTAAATGAGATCTGCGGAGATTGGAGGGTTGTGGCACACCTTAGGAAAGGCCTATGTCCAGAAGTGGAACGGAAACGGCTGACATGGTGATGATGACGATGATTAAAAAAAGGGAGATACTGGCAAGTTCCTGTCTCTTGAGGTAAAAAAGTTCATTTGTTCCTCAGTTTCCAAAATGATTAGAATAAAATCACAAATTGTTGCCGTCTATGAATACACATAGATTGTATCAAAACGATGGAGTAAATATTATCTAGATATATATGGATATGCTAAGAATAAAACTGCATGGGCGATACAAAGCTTGGAACTTGACAAGGTGTCAGCCAACGTGATTAAATCTGGTGCCTGTGTCATAATGGTAATAATATTTATAGATGGAAGAATAACCTCACGGATATAAAACGCGAATTTTGATGCATACAGGTGCCGTAGACCAAGATTCACTTACTTTGACAAAATAGGTCATGTACTAATATGAATAGGGGAGTCAGAAGACTCCTAAATCGTACCGATATATACAGGATGATGAATATAGAAGAAGAATATCGGGTCTGAACGGATAGAGACATTTGGCATTCAGTACTCTTTGTCATCATAACGGACTTGACGTGATGACGTAATAATAATTGATAAATGGCAAAATATTAGGTCTAAAATAATTGATAAAAGTGGTTATACTTAACATTAAAGCTTCCATCGAAAATATTGTCAACCTATATAACATTTTCAGGTTTCCTGTCTTGATGACGTGTGCGGAATGTTGCCTTTCATGAGAAGAAGACGTCCCGACCAATTATATCGAGCATGGACGTCTTTATTCGTGCACGCGGGGCTGCTGCATCTAGCTGCGACGTTGGCGCTCCAGTGGCTCTTTATGAGGGATTTGGAGAAGATGGCAGGACCCGTTAGATTAGCAGTGATATACCTGGGGAGTGGTGTCGCAGGAAACATGGCTTCAGCCATTTTCGAACCTTATAGAGCTGAGGTAAGTTCCATTGGAGTTTATCGCTAATCAAATTTTAGTGGAACTGATTAATTTTATAAAGAGAACGCACACGTGTTTTACATTTTCAGGTGGGTCCAGCTGGATCGCATTTCGGTTTACTGGCTTGCCTAATAGTCGAGGTCATCGGAGCCTGGCCTCTCCTGAGGCATCCCCGGCGGGCCCTCTTCAAGCTGGTCGGAATAGCGTTCGCTCTATTCCTACTGGGCCTGCTGCCCTGGATCGACAACTTCGCGCACGTGTTCGGATTCGTGTTCGGGTTTCTCCTGTCGTACGCGCTGCTCCCCTTCATAACGTTCGGGCCGTACGACAGGCGGCGCAAGATCGTGCTGGTGTGGGTGTGCCTGGTGTCGGCGGGCGGCATGCTGTGCGCGCTGGTGGCGCTGTTCTACGCGGCGCCGGCGTACGAGTGCGCGGCGTGCGCCTACTTCACGTGCCTGCCCTTCGCGCCCGACATGTGCGCCTCGCAGGACGTGCGCGTGCGCCAGCTCGACGGCGTATGACGGCGCGCGGCCCGGCCGCCCCCGCCCCCGCCGCCGCCGCCCCGCCCCGCGTGCGCCCCGCGCCCCACGCCCGCCAGCCGCTGCGCCGCCGCCGCCTAGAGACGCGACCTCGCCACCTCTAGCCGCACGATATCAATTCTGCTGCCGACGGATTGGTTGTCGTTTGCCAAATTTATGAGTTACTCGTTCGGGAGCACCCGGGAGACGTTTGAGGGATACTAGGATTAAGTTCGAAGGTATGGAATGTGCTTCTCGCCGATCGATCACTGCCGTTGCAATAATGAGCGTTGTAAAAATTACGTAGGTTAAGCCGCGCACGTGGTGCGGCGTTTTAGCAGTTCTGTTGGTACCGTGTCGATGTACGATTAATCGAGTGTCGCGCTGACGGTCGGTTTATTCCTCGTCGGTCGTGTGTTTTTTTAATTCCTTGGTTTTCCGTTGCAATTAATTAAGGTGGCTGTGAAAAAGAATGCAAAAAAATATTTTACATAAAAATATTTACTCGAAATTTATGGCCAAAAAACGGTAGTCCAGAGAAATGTGCCGCGAATAATAAAGCACAAGGGGCACAAATCGCATGGATAATAAAATTGTAGAAATTAATTGTAACTGACGTTTAAATGTGAATTGTATATAGTGATGTATTGATGGATGAGGTACAAAGTGACCGTCCGCGCGCCGCGCCGCAGCCCCGCAGCCTACGCACCACCCGTCGCGCTCAAGTACGATCGCTAGTATTGCAGTATTGTCGCAGTAGAGGGACACTTGTGAACACTTTCCTGTAGCGGTAATGAAAGTTGGCTGCTAAAACAACGTTGATGACATTAACTCCAATTAAAGTCCACTTTTTCAGTAAGAAGTTGAACAACTAACTTCATATAAAAGCAATAAATTAAGGTAACAATGTGTGCCGCGTGTCTGTTCACAAGAAAACAAGTTTCCGTTACGAAGTGATCGTATAAAATGTTCATTCTTAGAATATTTTGAATTTATATTATTGCATGAATATTATATCAATTTAATTTACCTATATGTATACTCTCACCGGTCTGTGTATCCAGTATTCGTTGTTGCAGTCGTTTGAGTTCACCGTTTTAACCTATAGCTATAACACGCTGAAGTCAACTAGGCACCTCGCTGTGATGACGTAAGCTACGTACTGAGGTATCAGAAGCGAGAGGGGAGACGCGTACCTCGCAAATGCTGTGATGATTTCTGCGGGTTGTACTATTGATTACGTGTGTTCGAGAATTCTCTCAATTTACTAATTCGACGATTATATCGAGCATTCGCCCAAATACAACCGTAGATTAGTAACATTTTATGTGTTCATAGAACGTTACTCGGCGCCGATATTGTTGTACAATTTATTTATTTTCTTGTCTCGTTTACTGAATATGGTGAATAGAAGTATAATTTTATTTTCTACAGACAGCAACTATAAATTCATGTTTAGAACGGTATATATAAAAATAAGGATCCAAAGTGTTAATCATGTAAGGATGATGGGATTATTTGATTATAAATTATTGTATATTATTATATTACTTAATGATTATTTTATTATTATTGTTATATTATAATTATTATATTATATTTATTATTGTTATATTATTATTATATTATTATTATGTTTTTATCTAGGACCAAGTTTTTACTTTCAGTTCAGTTCAAACACTCAGTTGTCAAATCTGTTACTGTCATTTTCGGTTCATTAATTCGGTTCAGTCGTTTCAGTGACTACAATTTATGAAGGACTCGCAAACCGCAAGTTCCAAGGAACGGGAATAACAGCAATAGTTATAACACTCGTAATAAATTTCGGCGTTGAGATACGATTCTGCGGACTTGGGAATATTTCGATACCTGCGTGAGTGGTAGAGGCGCGGGCGCGCTGCCGTCGCCGCGGTGCTGTACATTGTGTAACATATAACGATGTCGTTCTTAAGCTAGCTGTACGTATACATAGTGTCGCCCTGTCTATGTGCCTTTTACGGGAATGACGTCATGCTGCGTCCCATTTCGGTTTTTGTCGTTTTGTTTCCGAAAATAGTTTTAAGTAGGTTCGTTTTTGTATTAAGTTTTATTTTTTAAAGTTCTTTTGTTTTTGTATTAGGATATACGAGTACCGTCGATTGAGAATAGATATTTTGTCCCAGTGCGAGCCTTAAGTAGCACCGAAATGTATTTTTGTATGTACGTATATTTACGAAGCTGATTTACTCGCATGCAACCTATTCCCGTAATGAGGTAAATATACATAATTTAGTATATTACTAAATAATGTAAATAACGTAAACCAATATTTGATATTTTCATCTATGATGTTTACAGACGACTTGTGCGTTGGGTGCGATTATAGACATGCTTGTTTCCGGTGCGCTCGCCCGCAGTCCGCGGCTCTGTCCACGTACCTCCTGTAAAACGTTTCAGTTCGGGAAAGTTGTGTAGTAGTACGATAAAGTCTGCGTAGTGTTACGAATTAATTTTTAACGTAGTGTGCTAGTTATCATTTCTACCCATGTCTTTAGATTGTTTTATCTCATTACAAGGGGACTGACGTTACCGTTTAGTTACCACGCGTTTTGTATTACTGTCTACCCCTTTATTACTTAATAACCTTCTAAAGTTCTCGTGACTTATTATTATTGTTATTATTGTATTTTCACGCCTGGTCCCTTACGCGGTAGGCAGCGAACAGTGTGATTGTATCTCTATTCTTGCACACCTTACGTGTTTCTTCAACATTCATCACTCTTGTTTCATTTTTTTTTATTCTCGTGTCAATTTTTTAATTATATCTTAAATATCCTTTCGCAATTATTCAATTAACATGAAATCAATGCCCGTTACTTTCTGATGATGAATTACTGATGACGGTCAATGCGATAATTTCCCCCTAATTTTTTAACAAGGTGCTTAGTATAACTTATTACGAAGAGCATACTACTGAGCACTGGCTAGTCCAGATTCAGTTCCCGTTGCAAGACAGAGATGCCTCTGTGGTGATCGATTTAGATCAACTTCATCAATAGAAGCCTTATATTAATCTTTAGCAAATAATAAAAGATACATTTGACGAATAACCCGCAGCCTTACGTTAACATTTGTAAAGATTAGACACACCAACGGATACACCGAAGTTATGAAAGACACTAGTTTTCGGAATAGTTTTATATTTTAGCCGATATCGTAACATAAATATTACTTTTCAGCAGTAGTTGATAATGTTCAGTACTTAAATGGGAATAATGTGAGAATTTTATACGTTTTAGTGAGAACTGTGTAGATGTAATGATTTCTTTAAGCGTAGTGTAATGACAGACAGAAACATGAGAACGAGGTACTTAAGTGGCACGTTATTTTTATGTATATATTGAAGGGACGGTACATTCCTTGAAATCGACAAAGCAATAATTAAATGTACGAATGGTGGAACGAGACGGAATGATGTAGGCTATCTGTTTCGTGAGCGTAATTTTGGCTAGCACACGTGAAGTTTACGTTCGTGTTGTTGGTCCGATATTTTAAATGTCTAAATTTGCGAATAAATTTTGTATAATATTCCTTTTTCGTATTTCGTTTCTTTTTTCAAATTTTTCCGTTTTTCTATTAGCTATACGTCTATATCTCAGACGTTCTAAGGTATGTTTTATGTATGATATATTGTCCAATATTGAAATACCTGTTATATCACTTTTGTTCAATTAAATTACCATGTCTTTATATTCTCGAATGGTTTTTATTTTGCTAGTACAATATTGCGATGTGGTTAAATATGGAAAAACAATAGTGATTGATGGGTTGGAATAAATGAAGTTGATTAATGGGTTGGAATACATAAAGCAATTAAATAATACAATTTAATATTTTCCAGTAATCTATTTAGTACGTTAATTAGTTAGCTAGCCATTTTTCACTCAATTATTCCATAATTATTCCACGATATTTGTAAAAATTGACAAAGTCAGGTGAAATGTATTTTTAATTTGGTTTTTAAAAATTGTATATAAATTGCATGCATATTATAACAAATTTTATATCAAATGACAAATTCACGGACAGTCTTCGTTTTTTTCATTATTTTTCTTACGAATTCTATACATGATGGACATTTAGAAAATAAAAAAGTCAGATAGTCCATCTTACCTGTAACCAGGACTTTGAAAATCTGTTAATGCTAAAGATTGACAAATAAGGAGGTGATTTCATCTCACTATGAGCCAAAACCCTGTGGAGAGATGATCGGCCTGATGAGGATGATATATTTCTTATACTTCTTTGCATTTTCTTCGCACTGGACTCGTCAAAAATATATACAACATGTATAAATATAAAAACAAGACCATTATAAAGTCAATATTAATTGTCACGTAATTATTAATATCTCAAGTCGTTTGAAATATACAAAATAGCAGGGCCTCAAAACTTTGACCGATTTTCTTATAAATCGCTAAAATGAAGACAGTCTGTGAAATATTAGAGAAATTTGCTTGAAAAGTAACTTTGCTGCTATCCATATAACCGTGCGAATTAAATTGTGTTATTATGTACTACTTAATATAATTTTTAAGTATATATCGTATTTTAACCTTAGCCTTTATGATACTGTGCATTATGTACTATTTGTTTCATATCTAGCTTTTATGTATGTAGCCATTGTGTATATTGTCGGTTTCTGAACGTCTGAATCATTTTTATTTTATTTACATTACTATTAAATGAAAAAACGTGATGGCGGGAGGGTTTGCCAACCCGCACTTGGCCAGCATGGCAGACCATGACCTTAACCCACTCAATATGAGAGGAGACCCGTATTCCAATAGTGCAATGACAAATGGGTCGATTATTATTATTATTTATAATGGCGGGAAGCTCGGATAGCTGCCAAATTTAAAAATGGAACGGAAGTTAATTTTAAACTACGTTTAATGGTTACCGGAAGTATTGGAAAATATTAATTTGATTAATAGTGATACATTTGACTTTATCAGTTTCGGTTCTGTTGTATTAATCACAAAATTTTTGTAATGTAATCGATTCGTAAATTTTGGAATGTGTAAAAAGTTTAGGATTTAATTTTATTACGAAACGTAACAATTTTGGGAATGAATTTAATCTCAGAATATGAAAACGTCAACCATTGCTGATGTAATCAGTGGTTTTTTCTTAAATTAAATTGCGAATTATAAAATCATGGGTGTCCAGAAACCGACAAAATTCTACCTTACTGTATAATAATGAAAACGATTGCATGCTTTTGTAACGACTGCTATATACAATTTATACAAAAATTGTGTATTTGATTAGGTAACCAAAATATAATTTCTATTGTCTCCATTATATTTACGGTTATGTCAAACGAAATATTGAAATTAGCACTGGGATAACATTATACGTTGAAGTACTTATGTTCGGGCTGTCGTACCTGTAGTTATCATGTTTTCTTTGGTTAAGTCTCCACTATTTACCTACTCTAAAAATTCCAACAGATCACAATCAAATCAATGCTTAAACGGTGATATCGATAAAAAAAATTGCAAGCCCTAAATGTGTATTGAATACAAATTCATCGATTAACGTATCTGAATCGATTAATCGTTTGTAACCGATGTATCGAAGTGCCACAACTCAGGCTCCATCGCAGTCGCAGCTCGTCACGCACAAAGCCTTCGAACATGTAATGAGACGTAACAGGATTATTTATAAGATTTTATCAATATTTACGAATACACTCTTATCAAATGCACGTGTTTACCATTGTAAATGTATTTTTATACTAAAAACTCGTGTCGTGTTTGATCAACGTGTAAAGTGATAGATATGGCTGGCTATCGGATATTTGTTACTTCGGTCTAGATAGGTTCAGCGACGTATCAAAGTGCCCTTGCGGCCGGCGGCCGGTGAACTGTTTTCAGAATTTAACATTAAGACATACCTTACATACTGTACATTGTGAACATAATTATTGATATTCTACTCGTAA
This sequence comes from Croniades pieria auraria, assembly GCA_018248815.1. Classification (NCBI taxonomy): domain Eukaryota; kingdom Metazoa; phylum Arthropoda; class Insecta; order Lepidoptera; family Hesperiidae; genus Croniades; species Croniades pieria. The sequence goes on along the minus strand of DWJK01006860.1, from coordinate 1,987 downwards.
GGAGAATGATAAAGTAATCTTATTGTAAAACTAGCATTAATCGAACAAAAACCTTATTATCATAATACCACTGTGTTTTATTTCGCTCGTTTTTTTATCATAGTTGGGATAGACGAATCCATTGATTGCGCTCATTAAACTGCAATCTGGTCTTGGGGATAACCATCCATAAGGACAAAATCCCGTCGGGGAGGTTTAGGTCCAACAATGGATAGATTTTTTAAGGAATTCTACGCAGTATTTGGATATACAAAACATATCACATACGACTACGTAAGTAAGAATTAAGTTATTAAAAGGTTAGTTCAATTATTTAAAAAATCTTAGGAGAGTACAGAGCGCAATAGCGCTAATTAGGGAAGGTCTAGCAGTGAAATAAGAGAGGCGTTCGATTTGTTTCAAAAAAGAATTTGAGCAGGAAGTAACAAGATTGTAGTTAAATTATTGTTGGCATGACAATTGGATATGTAATATCACGCCTGTAATCCCCGAAGAGGTAGGCAGGGGAGTGTAGTACACTCCCCCATTTCACCAGTTACCTTTAAGTCCCATGGAATAGGTGGTGCGCCTATTGCTGTACACTGGGCACAGATCCAGACTCAGAGTCACTATTAGAAATTCTAAATTAGAAAAACCTAATAGCACGCGACCCTGGATTTGAACCTAGGCCCTCCAGAACGGTAGTCGCGCTTCCAACCACTCGATCAACGAGGCAGTCAATTTAATTTGATATTTGGATATCTATTTATTAATTTATTGTGTTAGAAAACGCCCAGGGAAGCCCTATTGTACGTACAGCAGTGGACTTAAACAGGTTAAAATGATGATGATGACGATATTGTTTAGAAAATCAATAATTATAGACTGATAGCTACTGCTTTCTGTGACTCTAGGGAAGTAGGTGCGCAATAAATCAGGTGCCTGATGATTTCATGGTACACATTGCGGTGTTTTGACTCAGTACTACCATCAAACATAAGGATAACAAAGTTTAAAACAAAGAATCAATTAATATTGTAAAACCTTAACTCTACTATAATCGGTGTCAATGCTCTAAAATATTCATGACAAAAATATTACTGAGAAATATTCTTGACGAAAATAATGCTCAAAAACATTCATGACGAAAATATTGTTCAGAAACATTCATAACAAAAATGTTGCTCAGAAACATTTATGACGAAAATATTGCTCCGAAATATTCATGACAAAAATATTGTTCAGAAGTAAAGTCGACAAAATTAGTGAAGAATACATCTACTATATTAATTATAAGTTATTAAGAATCATTTATCGCTGAAGCGGACTAGAATAGAAGACCGTTGTGGGTTAATTTTTATACGCGTTTCCAACCTTGATAGAAGAATATGTTGAATATTTGGTCCCGATAGCTATCAATATAAACGTGACATCATGCCTGAAATCCTCGAAGGGGTAGATAGAGGAGTGTAGTACACCCCCACGTTTCACCAGTTACGTTTAAGTCCCACAATGGTATAGGTGGTGAGCCTATTTCCATACAACAGGCCCCCATCCAGACTCCGAGTCACTACTAGAAATTCTAAATTAGCAAAATCCAGTAGTACGCGATCCGGGATTTGAACCCAGGACCTCCCGATCGGCAGTCGCGGTTGCAACCACTCGACCAACGAGGCGGTCAAGTTAACAATATACTAAGAACTATTAAACCTTGTTCGTAGCCATAGGGTAGTTTAAACAAATCGGACTGATCCGTTTGTTCACCATTCCATAATGGTGCGACGTGGTGACGTACGAGCTAGCCCTCGCTCAACCCAGCCGTGGGACGAAGCGAGGGTCGCAATCTTTTATTAATGTACTCTGATATTAATGGTTCCTATATTCAAATATAAAAATAAATATATAAAAATATATTCGTCATCCATACCGCAGAGTTTGAAAACTAAAGTTTTCAACCAGTGCATCCTACCAGTCATGACGTACGGAGCTGAAACGTGGACACTCACGG
>DWJK01006859.1:0-10212 GCA_018248815.1 Croniades pieria auraria | reverse complement strand
TGGCAGACTATGGCCTTAACCCTCTCAATATGAGAAGAGACCCATATTCCAACAGTGGAATGACAAATGGGTCGATTGTTATATTAATATATTAGTACATAATATTATTATACCCGTAAACATGAGTTTCTTTAAGAAAAGCGTAAAGAGAGCTCTCCTTCAAAGCCGGCAGCGTATTAGTAACTCCGCGGGTGTTGCTAATGTCCGTAGGCGACGGTGACCATTTACATCAGGTGGCCCGTCTGCCTGTTTGTCGAGCTAAATATTAAAAAAAATACGTGATATCACGCCTGTCACCCCGAAGGGATAAGAAGAGAAGTGTAGTAGGCACTTCACAAGTTATGTTATACGTTCTGTTATATTTTCACGTTGTTTGACATTAATGACTAACTATTTCAATTAATTTTAAAAAGTGCTTACTGAATACGAGTATATCCCTATTGTTTAATGACAGTTTTGAGTTTCTTTTTAATTGATTATTGGATTATTGTGTTATAATTTGTAAATTATTTTAGTAAAAATGTTATTGTTCTTACGGATCAATGAACTTAACTAGTAAATTAGGTTAACTAGTGTAGGTAGTTTAAGTTTTCTGAATATTAAATAAATAAATATTGTTTTGTCTTGTCTTTTACTACCCGCGGTTTATGTATTGTTACATCAATTGGTCGCCAGTGAGTTGAGGAAAAAACTACTTTTTCCCTTATTGAGTTCAGATGATGAATGAATGAGTGGGAAAAATAAATGAGTATGTGAATGAATTTGAGATTTGAGCTACTTATTTAAGTTGACACCTGACAACAATGTTCTAAGTACATGTTATATCACGAGTAAGGACATTTCTAACAAATGCTAATGAAATTTTTGCAAATTTCAATAGCCAGCCATTTTCCCGCTTTATGCGGCAAAGTGGCTGGCAGCGGTTAGATGTGAAAAACTGAAGATCGAGCTCAGTGGCGTGCTATTAGAGAGACCGATGTCCAATGGTGGATGGGAGTAGACTGATGACGACGATGATGATGAAATCGATGTATTGTTAAGATAATTTGTTCCCCTAGCAGGCAAAATCTAGAATCTAGAAAGAAAAATAAATCTACTTCGTAATAACTGAAACGCTTTCGAGACATTCTCGCCTCGATACCTTAGTAGGGGTATATGGATCTTGTTCATTATAATATATTGATCAACTTCAGTTAGCCGCATTAGCATTAGCCTAAGCCGGCTGGCTTACCAACGGCCACGTAATTACATTTCACCAGGTTTTGCTATTCAATCAACGTATAGCTCTGTTAACATGTCATTTTGATAACGACTCGTATGCAAAGCGTCGATTACGTTATCAAAGTGAACCGTTGTTTAATTTCGCGTAAAGTGTTGTATCATTGTTTCACGTCATATTCGCTATGATAATCTGCACTACGTTCATTCATTAGATACTTGACTTCGAAAATATGTCCCATCATACATCTGTATTAATAAAGATATGTTACCAAGCGATCGCAAAAACGATGACAGAATAATATTTGCGATACCCATGGAAATAATGTCTGTCGCATACAATCGCTGATTATGCAAAACGCGGAGGATCCGGGGCATCACATTGACGTATTAGAGGCAAGTTAATCCGCCCGCCCTCGTTCGCTGAAAAGATTTCCCTTGAGTGCGGCTCACGTGTGCTGTCCGGCTGGTGCAAGTGATAAGAGTTGTGTGAGACGGGTAGGTACATATTGCGAATAAAATGGTTTTTTCTTTCTTTCTTTCACAACGCTACTTACTTAAGTATATGTTAGAAACTTTATAAGCAACTAGGAAAGGCTAGGATCACACGAAATAGCCTAATTACATCACATACCTAATTATAAAATACACAGTATGTACACAATGTGAATTTGTTTCGATATGTTTGTCTAAAATCTGATCGTCATTATTATCAATCGTTTTTGTTCTACTGTTCGACAAAAAACTTCTTGTTTAATGAGATGTATTAAAGCTATAGTTTATTATGCGGGCTAAGTGCGGGTTTGTAGTTCAAACCTTTTAGAGAGGTTTGGCAAAGACAATAACATTTTCAATGGATTCCCTTTCACTCTAATGCCCACATTTGTTGCATAAGGGGTCTTTGCATATTCTTTTATTAGTATTATATCATATTTTGTTATTCATATATATAACAAAGCTATAATATAGTATTTTACATACCTTAGACCACACAGTTTCCATAGAAACCGGAGGCAATATTTTAAACGCGTCGGAATCATTGCGCGGGCTTCGTGCCTCGCGGCCACGCGCTGCGGGATGACACTCGATATTAGTTGCTAGTTAACAAAACTATCTCATTTCAGACGATACTTTTACAGCAATTATTATTACGTCGCTACAGCTGCTTTGTGGTGTAGGCAGAGAGCACTGAATGCTAAATATCTCTATCTTATTATAGACTTAAGAGGTATTTATTTAGATTCTTTATGGATTACTAAGACTGACATCTTAGGAATAGAAGGCGTTTACGATAGGAAAAGATTGTTCTGTGTTGATCAGCCGTGCGCTTCATGTCACATTTATACATCGTATTACGCTTTTCTTCCAAAAACCTTACAAAAAAACGAATTTACTTATCGACTCTTCTGACTAATTAAACTATTTAAATTTCAAATAACATCTGGATATGCTGATCATTTTGCTTATGAAGCTGGTATTAACAATGGTAAAACAGGAAGCGCTACTACTTAAACCCAAAATAAATTTATAAGGGTGTGGAACATAATTAATATAATTAATTTGATAACGCACGGCCGGGACATTGTTTTCCCGTTTCTAACAAATTAGACGATTTGTTCGATAGTGGTTATTAAGGTAATTACGACAGGTCTTTTCGATACATTTTGTCGTTTCGACAGATTGATCGACTACGATAGCCGCTTAATAGTAAATCACTGTTTTATTAGTTCTATTCTGTGCACAAGAGAAAATGGGTTGTATGAGCTAATTGGGCAATACTATGAATGTAAATAGATATGTAGAGCTTACTGAGTAGCTATGTATAATATTATGGACACAATCGTTCTGCCTAGCGGTGGCAATATCTGATCGTCATCATCTAGTCGTTTTAGTCTAAGCAGTCCATTCAATCTTGTCCAGCATTGAGGTTACGAGAAAAATCTGTTAATGAAAGTCCACGCGAAAAATATTTGACCGCGGATAGTCTAATAGTTCTGGATTTTGGATACAGGGGTTTGTGTTCAAAAGTTAGTGACCCAAATGTCGACTCGGGCCTTTACCTATACTCGTATATACATAGGACTGTGTATATTTAGCAATAGAACTGTTTAAAAACGTTTCTTTCTTTTTTCTTCTTTCTTTCTAAAGTAAAGTGCTACGTCTAAGGACTTAGTTATATTATTACATGATACTTCAATAACCTTAGAATAAATGTCAAATTAAGGTAGAAAAATAATTGTCAAAATTATATCGATTTCCGTGTCTTCTATAATTAATTAGTTACTAGGTCATCTTATATCCGTCCTTTTCTCGTCAGAGCTGTAATAATATATGCGTCTTCTTCTACCTCCTTTGGTTTTCACCGTCCTTAATTATGTCCTTAAAGACCTCGTACGTTAATTGCCTTATTAACAGGGAACCTTTGCGGGGTATCGCTAATAAGGTAATCATTGTCGTAGACAGCCTTTGTCGGTTACACGATTCGTATATTAGTCATACTTGTTTTTATGTCATAAAAGCATGAAACATACCTGAACCATATTTTATTTGTGGATCTAGTAATAGATAACTAATAATTAAGCCTGGAGGATAGGGGTTTGATTCGTGTCTAGGATTCGTTTTGCGCTGATTTAAAATTGTGATTGTGTGTTTTTTTTTTAATCTTTTATTATTATACACATAATTTTGTAACGCTTTCATGTTTTTTCACTACCCGAAATTGTGGGTAAAACGACATGGAAATCATTTTAAAACGCCAAAATTTTTGTCGAATATTAAAATATCACGGCGCGGAGTCATGAAACCTACATCGTTAAGCTGTGCACTTCAGACTGAAAAGATTCATACATAAAAAGTGTTGGAATTGCTTCATTGGAGGCGAATAGCGAAAAGTGAAATATTATTTGATTCCACCCTCTCTATACTGGAAACTGCTATGGTGATACTAACACTTAGTAAATCATTAGGACCTGATTCGTCTTAATCACTACATTAATTCGTTACATTATCAATTAAAAATATACTATACAATACCATTACCATGTGTATCACTGGCCAAATTGTTATAACACATTAGGAAAAGTAATGGTCAATGTACATTTCCCTGAGAGACTCCATATGAAATATACTGATGTGATGACGTGCACATAAATAAATAAAAAAAATTATAATAATCGACCCATTTATAATTCCACTGTTGGAATATTTGTCTTCTCTCACGTTGAGAGAGTTAAGGCCATAGTCTGCCACGCTGGCCAAGTGCGAATTCGCAGACTTCACACACCTTAGAATTGTATTTTTTTAATGTAAATATTAAGGTGTGCAGGTTTCCTCACGATGTTTTCTTTCACTGTTTGCAAGTGACATTTAAACTTAAAACGTACTTTTGTAAAAAGTTACGTGCCGTGGATTTGAACTCAGGAGACCCGGAGTAAGAGGCTGAATTCTTAACCACTAGGCTATCACTGCTTACTAATTCATTATTAAATATATTCACTAAATCTTCAAATCACATGTTAACTGATGGTTTAATATCAGAAGTAATCTTGTGAATCTCTTAACTTATCGCTAACTATTTGCAGTACAACAACCAGTTATCTCAGGTCCCCCGAACAAACAGTGCAAGCCCCCTTTGATCCCCGAGTCACGCTTCAAAGCGCGCACTGACTTCAGTTATGGCGTATGCAGGGATTACAAAAATAGTCACCCTTTATTATTGGGGACGTCGACACAGCTTTATACAGCTGTACAGGTACATTTAAAAAATCCCTATGTATTGTATACGTAGAAAAACTGTAATAATAATATCGTTCATATTTATCTCGTGATATTATACATATAGTAATGGTTCGTTGTCTTTGATAACATTGACAACGATAAAGATGTCGCCACCAAAAGAAGTTCCATTATATTAGACGTATCACATGTAGGAGAAGCGTATATTAAATGGAACTAAGGCGAAAAGTCCTTTTATCTCCATCTTTTTGACATTCCTATTTTAATTAAAACAAATTTGCGTTTGGTTAAGGATTGTTTATTAAAACCGTAGCGATTTTTCAAAAATTTGAAAATTTTTCTTTACAAATTATAATATATTTTAAGAAATTGTCATGTCAAAGTCCGACCAGAATACTTATGGGATTCAACCTGTAACGTCTCTGGTAAGTTTGTTCTGACTGTGACTTTGTAAAAAAAACTTTTTTTGTTCGGTAAAATCATTAGCGCGGGACTAAATATTGCAAGTCGAAAAAAATTCCAACTTCGCCGAGGAAACTTTTATGGCAGCGAGGTTTCCATTTGTTAATCAGAGAAGTTCCTAGTACTGTTTTATATTGGACTCGAGACCAATTTTGCGATTTTCAGAAAAGTTTTTATATGTGAAGTCCCGTTATTTTTTACTTTTACTTTGTACTTGTTCGAACGTTTTGCGTAAAACTGATGTTTCTTGTTTAGCAGCTTATGAAGTTTATTTTTTTTTTGTTTCGTAGAAATTTTTTTCTAAATTCAAAAGTATTTTCTTAAGCTTAATCGCGTAACACTGTTTTAGTACATTCTTAAGCTGCCCTCCCTGGAAATAAGCATAATGAAGTATACTGACGCAAACGTTAGCAGAATCATGTATCCTTAAGGTTTTATCGCCTATTATATTATAATGTAAGAATATAAATGTAACAAAAGAAAAAACCATCACGCTTCTAATCTCCGAGGAGGTAGACTGAAAAGTTCAGTGCTTTCCCACGTTTCACCAGTTGCGTCATACGCTGTACTATTAAATAATGGGAGCGACTATTACCATTAACTGAGCATAAATTCAGATTCCCAGGTACTAGTAGGAATGTCAAGGTAATAAAAACCATGAACACTTTTCTCGACCCGGGAATCGAACTCTGGATGTTGCGATCAACAGTCGCGCTTGCAACTATTTGACCAACGAGGCAGTCAGGCAGACCGTTGACCAGCAAGGTATGTATGTAATATCATTTTAAATATTATTACAATATGACGAATAATGAGCTGACAATCTTATGTTTCGTTGCACATAATTTCTGTAGCCTTTTTAAAGATAACGCATGAGTTTAGAATCAAACAAACTAGAAACCTTCTCTCAATGCTAATTTAGTCCATATTTCATTCCTAGAGGTGCAGTCACGCAGAGTTTGATGTTTCATTGTGTGTATAACGCCTAGCAATAGGAATAACATTTTAATATTTACACCCTCATGAATCTGCGGGGGTTCCCATAAATCTTGGGCTTAGTATTTAATTAACGCAATAAATATAGGCCGGTAAATGAACGTACTCCGTTTTACTCAGCAAACTAATCTTTGTGAAGCCCGTGGTTTCCGTAAGGTGCGATCACACTGATGTCTATATTTATTTCTTACTGTATATCAATGAGCACGCATACCAAAGGGCGAGTCTAATGCTTAGTGTTATTCTTCACCAATAGATTGTGAATAATATTTTGTCCAATATCCAATTCAATTGCTATGTTCTATATAACACGGTACAAACGGTAAAAGACATAAGTTTAAAGTTTATGTATGTGGAACCGTAACTCACACATGCGCACATATATACAAATACATGTTTACATAGTTGTTTTTTACCGCTTGGAAATAATAAAAAAAAAAAAAACGACTAGTAAAAACATTATCACTATATAAATACATATTGGGTACTATTACTGAAATGAGGGTTTTTGAAACAAACACTTGATGTTTTCAGTCAGAGTCATAATCACTTGCTATTTTTGTAAACTTTATTCTCGTTTTTTACTCTTCGTTAATAAAGTGAGAAAGACGTGATATTAAGCAAACTGAATAAAATTTGAGCGATGGTATAAAAACTATTATAATATAGGAATTAATAATTCATTGAGTAAGGCGTTTGCGGAAATCCCGTTTTAAAAAGCGTTGTATTGCAAAATAACTTTAATTGAAGGATACAAGTAAATATTATTAAAATCTGTATGAACGCGTCTCAACAGGCCAAGTAAACACACGTGTGATTTGCGCATCTAATTTGAGTGATTAGACAGCGACCGCATGTTACTTACGTGTAGTTTCCTACCCTCATTGGTCCGGGGCGTAAGAGAGCTGGTGAAAGCGTCTACTTGGTTTTATAAGAATATGAGAAGTAGTTCAGCTGTGTGTAGGAAGTCTAAGAAGGTGTATTTAGGTCATTTGTGTGATCCATGTTAAATTAATTTTTGTGGTGGAAATGTGGTGGGATTCGAATTGAGCTGTGATGATGGGTGACGATTTAAATTATGGTAAAGCAAATGCCCAAAATTATACTATATCTTCGCATGTCTCTCTTTCACGATCTCTCTCTATTGCAACTGCAAAGCTTTAAATAAGATTATTTACTGAGAATAATTGGCGACAAAAGTTTCATAATAACAGAAACAATCGGAAAATAAAAATCAACAACTGTGACTGAAGCACTAACAACTGGAAAGGAACTAGAAGCACTAAGAACATTTGGTAATAGGTATGAAACTCGGATAATAACCTGTCAGTTGGCTTCACAATGTTGTCACAGATAGCGCCCCTACCACATATTTAGACCGTGTCATCTCGAACTTTATACTCTTAACTATCATTAAATATGTATGAAGTCCTAAAACATAAAATCCACACAAATATTGGGTTGCCTCTTATCTTAACAGTGCTATAAAGCACCGCTACTAAAGGGCGAGGCTACACCAGACCCCATAAATCTACGCGATGATTTAAGCGGTGTTCACACCAACCCTATTTTTATTCCCCGCCATATCTCCTACCTATCTACATATTTGGTCCGTTTTCGGCGGAGTAGGCTGGAGTCGGCATGGACAAGGTATGTCTTTGGAGTATCAATCCTGTATATGTAATTCCTCGTGAAATACTGGAGAGTCCTATAGATTATCCTATACATATGTGTATAGGTATTATACATGTATTTATAATAAACTCGTAGTATGAGACTATATGTATATAGACATGTCCTATTATACGTAATATCACGCCTGTAATCCCCGAAGGGGTAGCCAGAGGAGTTGAGTACACTCCCACGTTTCACTGGTTACGTTTACGTCCCATGGAATATGTGGCGAGCTTATTGCTATACAACGGGCACAGATCCAGATACAGATACTAGAAATTCTAAACTAGAAAATTCCCATAGTACCCGTCCCGGGATTTGAACCCAGGACCTCCCGATCGGCAGACGCGCTTGCAACCACTCGACCCACGAGGCAGTCTAAAAAAGAAGTAACTATACAAATATATATCTATTTACATAATGTGTAGTTTTTCAGCCATATGGTTAACACAAGCTCTCTTGATGCTTACTTTGGGATCAGACGGCCGTGTGCGGAGACGTCCCGAGATATTATTATACCACGTCCATATCTATCTGCTCGGTGGTGTATAATGTGCCCGTCGGAGAATAATTCCCGTATAACTAACGTCGATGTCAACTGGTCAGCCATATTAAGGTTATGATGCGTATATCGCAACCGGCCTTGAATTTATTGCCGCCGGGAGAAACAGTGGCGGAATGTATTGAATGTTTTTAGAAATTGTTATATATGTAAGTAAGATATAGGACTATGTAAAGATGATAATGTTACATAATAGCTTGTGGTCGAATATTTTAAATTTATAAATAGCACCTGGATTATCGAGCTTCGCTCGGTATTTTTATGTTTAGTGAGTAATATACCAATTATATTGCACTACATTGTTTATAAGCGACTTTTTTCAAAGATCTTTAAGGCATTTTTAAGAGAACACGTAATTTACAAAGGCACATATTTTATCAATAATACAAGTTAACAATTGATTATCTTGGTGTAACCTCAAACCAGACACTCATTGGCTTACAATTAGTGTAGTTTAACAACGCCATCTATTGAAGTAGCTTTAGTGTTGCTGTGTCGGTAAAGCAGTAAGGTTTTTCATTTTCTGAAAACACGGATAAAACGCGTCTTCTAAAAATGAAACCTATGCAAGCGCGACTGTGGATCGGGAGGTCCTGGGTTCAAATCCCGGGCCGGTTGCTATTAGATATTTCTAATTTAGAATTTCTAATAGTGACTCGGAGTCTGGAATTTCCCGGTATTTGGCAATAGGCTCACCACCTATTCCATGGAACTTAAACGTAATTAGAGAAACGTGAGAGTGTACTACAATCCTCTGCCTACCCCTTGGAGGATTACAGCCGTAATGTTACGTTTTTTAGCAATACATCTCGATATAGCAAGTAATGGGCAAATAATGACCTCAATGATAGGTCGTATAGCACAGCTACCGTTTGTAGGTCTGCTAATATATGTTCATATATTAATGTACATACAGCCCTCTCTGTGACGACATACACACACGTCACACACGTGAGCCCCGAATAATGGAAAACTCATGAGATATTAAAACCGCAAGAACGCTTCACTGTAGCAGCTTTCCTCCTGGTACTTTATGCAAATGTTTTCAGTACCAAAGTGCCATTACCTATGCATTGAATGTAGATGCAATTTTCCGCCACTTTACAGTAAAGTAAAGTAAACTATCTTACTTTACGTAAAGTAAAGGTGGCGTAACATGCTAATTGAGTTATAAATAACGAGGAACAAGATTTTTATATCAACGTCGTAAATAAACCAGATTTTTATTCGATATATTGTTACGAGAAGAATGCATACATTATAAATATGCTTAATGTATTTATTTATTGGATCGCTTAAGAATACTGGATACACTAGATGATAAAATGTATATTGAAATTGGATAATATTTGATTGTTTTCACACATATTAACACAGTTATCCTCAGCACGCTATATTGAAACATAGGTGGTCTGACAACCCGAAGAAGACAGCGGATGTTGCTGAATTCGGAAGGCCTAAGACCGGGAGTGGCGCCGATTGGGTGAGGCCTATGTCCAGCAATGGACGTCCAAAGGCTGATGAATGAATGGTATTTTGTGTCGCATATCGTGAAGACGTTGATG
>DWJK01006858.1:0-10212 GCA_018248815.1 Croniades pieria auraria | reverse complement strand
AACCACTGCCAGCCACTTTGCGTATATCGTCACTCCACCTAGCTGGAGGGCGTCTCACGCTACGTTTGCCAAGTCGCGGTCTCCACTCCAGAACACGTCTGCTCCAGCGGCTATCGTTATTTAATTTATTCACACATATTTCATATTGTTAGGAATATACATTAAAAGGATATTTTGACTTTTGAACGGATGAAATATTATCGGTTTCGTAAATTCTAACTTTTTCAATGTTCTTAAAGAGTTTAAAAAAGTCAACACTACGTAGGAAAAATCGTGTGAAACTTCATAAAACACATATTTGAAACACTTTCTAACATTTAGCTCCTTTAGCCAATAGCATGAAATATTAAATGTGAACTGAGTTTGAACAAGACCCTATTACATACGAGTATACAGATACAGTCAATTTGTACTTGATCTATTTAAATCGTTCACCGCTCACTCAATTTGAGACGCTCATTCAGTACAGAGTTGATGTTGAGTTATGCCGATCAAAGTTATATAGCATCCTTTGATCCGCGACTGAAAGCCAGAACTAAGCTCTCAATGAAATTATTCGACTAACGAACCATGGCAACACAGGTATACCTTGCCAATAGCTAATTTACAAATGTATTTTATATTCACAGATTTAGTTAATATATTATATAATAATTATACATATTTGGATAGTTTGTTTTTAATGTTTGTAATGACTTTCGTGACGTTGTTTTTTATTTATATAATATATACGTACAACCTTAAACAGCGTTTTTATACTATTATACTAATATTTTATAAGTATTTTTTACCTTTTGTTTTTTGCTGTAAATTCATTTTATTTTATTTTCTTCATATATATGTAAGTGTTGTGTGGGAACACTACACTCAGCCTACTACTTTGGGGAAATATAGACGTGGTGTTGGGTTATTTAACTATTCCTACAGTAACCCTGTATATATGACGATACAGCTATTTTACACCACATCACACATTTAAGTTGGCCGGTAGAGCGAGAGTCGAATCTAATTATTTTGGTCTCTTACTTTGCCCCCAAAGTGATACAATTCGTTAGCCGATAACTGAATTTTGGCGCGAAATAGAAGATAATCTTTCGTATATATTTATGCTTTGCCAGTTAGATAGCACCCTGTGTTAAAAATTTTAAGGATTTTAATATTTAAAAATTTTCAATTTTGTGGTTAAAATCTTGACATACACTTCTAACTTTTAATTTATGTGCATTTTAAATATCACATGCTAAAAAGAAACAGCAAAACATCGGGAAGAACCAACACTACTTATAATTTTTCATAATGTTCCGTAGAGGTCTGTAAAATACTGGCCAATCCGTAGTTGTCCAAGGCGGCAGACTGTGCCTTAGAGATTCTCATTATGACGGAAGACCCGTAGCCAACACAGAACGATGCAAGGATTGATGGAGATAACAATCCATAATTATATATATAAAAATTAAAATGTCTGTTTGTATCATCAATACAATAACTTTTTAATGAGTGCATATGAGAGTAATATAATAATAAGATAGTGTCCGAAATGGCTGAACAAATTTCGGTGAAACTTTCACTGATAAATGGCTGATATTATTAATTTTATTTTTGAAAAAGTATTAAGGTTTCATACAAAACTATTATATTAAAACCCACAATGTAATAGCACCGCGCAAACGCAATCGCGGGCAGAGATAGTCATGCATACACGTGAGTATTATACTGTCTACTAAAACCTAAGCTACCACTATTAAACATAACCTAAACCATTAAGAGGAAGCTTCGAGAAAACCGACCCCTACAACATCCATTTCGAAAACACACCTGCGTCTACTCGTGTTACGTATGCTCTTGCTCTGTGTTCTAAATAACCCGGAGCATGCAGGACCTTTTGCTCCTCAAATGAAATAGGTAGGTGTTTTTTGTGCTAGCAGCTGCGGTAGAAAATTCAGATGATATTTACTGGTCATACTTAACCGTCTTGAACCATTTTTACTCATATGCTGAGAGTTGTTTTTGTGATAAAGCAGTTAAAGTACTATTGCTCTTTGTATCAATGTCGGTATAAACCATTTAATGTGTTTTAACGTAACAATGTTTAAAATCTAAAGACTTTTTATAATGTTTCTCAATGGTCGAAAGGTCTGGGGTTCGATCCCCTGATCATGGAAAGTTTTATTGGGTTTTTTAATTAAAAATTCCCAACAGTAGCTCGGAGTCCGGATTGTTGCGGAGTGTATAGCATTAGACTCGCCACCAATTCCATGAGACCTATAACGTAACAAGTTAATCGTGGGAGTGATACTCGTCTGCCCATCCCTTTGAGGAAATACAACCGTGGTGTCACATACTCTGAATCAATTGTATACACGTTGTTGCAGATGATTTAACGCATTTTAAAGTTGCAAAGCTAAAATCTAAAAAAATCAAGATTTCCGAAGAGCGGTTATTTATTTCATTGTAGACGTGCTTTATTTTACTTTACACTTGATTTCGTTTTCTGTTTACTGCCGCTGCTTGGACACAAGCGCTTTAGTTGTGCCAATAGTAAATTATGAACATTTTGCTCCGAAGAGCAAAATGTATGTAGTACGAATACTACTCGCAGACTATTGTACTGAACTGTATCTACTTTATCGCGATGCTCGCTAGGGTTGTCAATAAACAAAATAATTTTAATTTAGCTTACCGTAACGTCACATCCTGTATTCCCGAAGAGTTAGGCAGAGGAGTGTGGTACACTCCCGCGTTTCACCAGTTACATTTTACTTCCCATGGAATAGGTGGTGAACCTGATGCAATACACTGAGTACAGATCCAGATTCTGAGCCACTACTAGAAATTTGTGCTAGAAAATCTAATCTAAGTAATATATTTTATTTATTTACTTAGGTACCTACACAGAATACACGGCAATTTCTTTATATCGTCATCGTCATCATCATCAGCCTATCTCTGTCCACTGTTGGACATAAATTTTCGTGACGGTGTGCGCGCGCACCGTAAATATTTACTCTAATCATTTTTCCCTAACGCGCCAAAAGAAATATACCTTCAATAATAATTAATTGTAATTGTTAATCAATAAACAAGCGACAACAAGATGCATAACGTGGTAACGTGGCAACATTTAGGTTTAAGCATTATATATGGAATACTTGCTATACCAAAATACACATGTCTTGTTAGTTAAGTTTTTTCTTTAACAATAGGCTCATGTTTGCACTTTTGTCACTGCAATCTCACGTGACGGAAAGCGAAAAACAACCTTCATATCTACCACGCTTGCCTAAACAGTGCCTATTCACTTTCATTATGAATAGTTCCGGGTTACACAAAATCCTTAATAATAATACTAATAGAAATAATATTAACAGATTAATAATAAAACCGAATAATTAGTGACAACCTTATCGAACAACCAATCAATCCACTGAATCACATCACGTGAAACCATTGTGCACAGACGCACACAATACAGCGATTGTCGCCGCTTCCGGTTTGTATCGCCAAACGCGCCAACACTATTGAAAGCGTTTCCCGCCAAAATAGTACACATTGTCGAACAATATGCGCCGAATCTTTTATAAATTCGTTCCGTTTAATAAAGACGGGACTGATTGTGCTAACAGTAAACTCGAATTGGGCTCTTTTTGAACAGAGTATAAAATGGGTTTTAGCATACCACCATATTTAATTATCAAGATGACTATAATAACGCATTCCCTATTCCATGAGATAGGTGACAGATGTAACGTAGGAATACTACACTCCTCTGTCCAACTACTTAGGGAAACAGAGGCGTATTTTTAATATATCAGGCTATTTAGAAAGGGCTACAAGACTTATTGTGAATTACATTACTGTACTAATATCTATAAGGTTCATACATGTGATCTCATTCCTTCCTTCTCAGTCCCTTCTCCCCGAATGACCGCAGAGACCCGTGTCCAATAATGAGACGATAAAAGGATTGGTGGTGATAATGATATATGATATAACGCTGATGTATTACCATTAATGTGCATCATAACGCCAGGCCACTGCAGTGTAGGCAAGGAGCACCGAAAGCCAAATATCTCTATCTTTACAGATCTGACGTGGGATCATACATGATTTGCAATATATCTAAAACTCGATACAAAACTGTTCAAAAATCATATTGATTTAAATCATTCGGCAGTATAAACTTGTAGTGACAAAATGCATGCATCTAATCATTTTTATATATTAAACGATTTACTGTTAAGCCCCGCGGCGCCCATACGTACCAATGCCATTGTTACAGCACATTTTACGAAACCATTAGTTTTTGTTTGTTCACGCGTTTATCAAAATCGTATTCACGCAGTTTATTTATAATACAGATAACATAGGGAATACTTACGGGATGTTATTTATGTCACGTTATAACCATATTATTACCGGTATTTTCAAAAAACCCTTTTTTTCTTTTGATGCCTTTTAACATTCCACTGTTGGAATACGGATCTCCTGTTAGATTGAAGGGTTAAGGCCATAGTCTACAGACCATCGAGCCATAAAATTTGAGAATTTTCTAAGTTATACGAAAAAAATATCTGACTTGTCGACTTAGAAGTTGCAGGCGCTATTGCTGAGCGAGAAGCCCTGGATTCGATCCTCGAGTCCATCTGGAATCCGCAAACCGAAGACAAATGTTTATTTTTAATGGAATATGTGTTACCACATCGGCTCTTGATGCGATTATTTCATTGCGAAACACCATGAATACTAGCGATATAAATATAACACCGCGAAAGCCTCCATTATCGTTGTTCCAGTTTATCTCCGGTTCACAGTAACGCTTAATAAATTCACAGTGGCAGTTCGTTTAATCCTTCCAGAAATGTCCGGATTGCGCGTTTTCTGCTATAATCAATTTAAACGACGAGAGCTCGGCGTAACTTATAAGACTTCCTCAGAGCAATGGCTTATTTCAATGTGTTGCGCCGTGTTAAAGGCTTTTTATTCCCAATTAGTTACATTTTTAATAATTTCATAGTATTTATGTAAATATATGTGTAATATAGAAGCGTGGAAGTGTACTCGCACTACATTGCTCTGTCTAACTCTTAGGAGATTAAAAGTTTACAAATAATTAATTTCACTCATTGTTTAGAAATTGTCAATAGTAGTTTGTTTGTTTAACATTATTTTTATATACATATGTGACATTATATGCTCTAGTACTGAATTACTTTGTTAATCTGTTTACTAATAATACATGAATACAATCCGTCCTACCACAAATTATTGTACTCTGTTTTATACTGTGCTGTTCCGTTCCTTTCCGATCCGTTTCATTCATCCGTTCCATTCCATTATTTATTATGTGGTCCTATAGCGTATTAACGTATTATGTATTAGAACAATGACTATAATAACCAATTCTGGAATATCTCGGAGATATGAATTTTATTGAGTCATGTTAAAATCGAATTTTATAACGAGGTACACTGACATTAAACGGCGTCCAGACGTTATGATAAACATTTAGTTAGTGAACTATTTTAAACAATTTTTTTATTATTATCTATGTACCGGCTTAATTTACTTTTGTTTTTCGTGATGGCCCGACTAGTATTAGACCTACACGACGTCTTTTATCATGAGCTCCCACCGATTGCAGCGAGGTCGCAGCGGAAGTCGCTGCCGGGTACTCGCTGCCATGCTGAAAATCATACGTGAGTTAAGCTGGTACATACGAGTATATAATGTATAAACACTCACGAGACATTTAATAGTCAAATATTATACAATAATTCATTTCCGCTAATCGCTCCAATCCTATGACTTTTATCAAGGAACCGTTGCCTTGAATTTTAATTCGTCTCAACGGTCTTTACTTACAAATTTAGCGTTTTAAGACAGCGTTAGTTAGCGATTGGAATTTTTTCATCTGATATCCGACTTATTTAGTGTATAATTAAAAATGTTTTCAACTAAGCAATTTCAGCGTAATTGACTTTAATCAAAAATGGATCCCTCTCTCTCCTTTTGGAGAGCGTTTCGTTGAGATATTCGATACTTTTTAACTTCAGACTAATTTGATGCCATCAATATACTCTTAAAGATAATAACGGTTTAAAACATTTGATTAAAATTTTATATCTAATTTTTAAAACTGACTCTACATTTTCAATGTTTCGTTTAGTTACTGTGCTTATTATATATCGACTTGAAGGATATTTAAAAAAATAATAGCAAACATTTTTTGTTAAGTATATTAAGTTTAACTTTGACATGGACTGTACAATTTTTAAATTTGGATTTACGGGTACTGCGTCTTATTACAACTTAAAAAAAGTTCACAGATCAAACATTACTAGAAGTCTATAATACATACTCTAATATAAGAGCGAATCTCAATTTATTGCTACAATATACATACATATGATTTGTAATACGAACTTGTTAGAGTCGATTGCGCCCTACTCTACTATCGATCACATCTCAAGTAAACACAAGAGATCTGGAAACGTTAGGTATATGATCGTTAGTTATATTCATGTAGTAGTTCGTGAATTTTGAACTCTACCTGTCTAGATACATATGGTAAGATCGATCGGTTGGCCTTAGTTTATTATATAGAGCTTAGGATAGATTTTCTAATAGCGGCGTTGGGTATTACGTGTCAGGATTTTTGTATCTAGTAATAATAGATCTGGCACTAAATTGTTTCTGGGTATTCTTTGTTTTCTAGTTTCTTTATTAATATATCGTTACGCCAGTTCCCTTACGAATTAGGCAAGGAGTACTGAGTTTTAAATATCTACCTATTACTATACGTATGTATGTGCATCACGGACATCTGGCCCCAAAGTAAGCGTCAAGAGAGTATTGGTTTAACTATTTGGCTCATAAACTACATCAAATATATAGTACATATGTATAAATATGTATCGCAGAAAAATGTATTCTGGATGGGAATCGAACTGACTCTGACTGACTGACTCCCGGTCAGCCGCGACAGTCAGATTCAATAACCACAGCACCAACGGGCCAGTCAATTAATTATTAGTCTAATAGATTACATTTCAACGTACCACGACAAATTTTGGAACATACCATTCATTTTACAAAATACATGTACATTTTTAAATTATGAGCGTTAAATATAAGAAGTGAGAGAAATTCTTTTTGATATACAACTTGTTTTGTCTTCGACTCTAGTTCTCCATGTCCTTATTTTGATAAAACTCATACCTAGCACCCACGAGACAGGCTTTTCGCCTAGTGTGGAAGCTAACAGTAAATTATTTCCGCACATAATATTTTCGTTACTGTTCTAGAATGTAAAATTGTAAGGAAATGTAATGTACAAATTTGTGATTAAATAAATTAATATTATTATTATTACTCGTGGGGCAACATGCTCACTTTAGATTTGCACACTTCATAATTCCATTCTTGCCATGGAGAACTTTAAAGCGTAACTAAGAGAACTAAGTCGTATTCAGTCTGGCAACCCGTACTTCGATGCTGTGACAGATTGCCAATACTAGACGACACCTGTATACAACAATGCAACGATAAAACGGTTGGTGATAATAAATACATCAAATGACAAAATGTACAGTTTTCCCTCTACTTTCTGAAACAACTATTTGAGAAATTTAACAAAGAACTCTTAACTATTACACTTCATAATCATCATCAACATCACCAGCCCTTCATTGTCCACTGCTGGACATACACCTCTCCAATAGTACGCCACTGAGCTCGATTTTCAGCTCTTTGTATCCAACCACTGTCAGCCTCTTTACGTACCTTACGCTTATTTTAAATAAATGAATCAATAATTTTTTTTCTTACTCCATTGCTGATTTTGTATGAGTATATATATAAAACGCAATACAAATACAGCGATCTACAATATACACTGAAGAGATTCACAGTGAACTCTGCGATAAAACTTTAAGGATGTCACTCAGAGAATGGCACTTTAAAGATGGCACTTCAAACAACGGCAAATTGGAGCGCGGCCAAGACGATTGAAGATTTATTCATGTCTTAAAGACATATCTATGATTTATATCGTATTCATAGTTTGAACAGTCGTTTTATGAGTTGTGGTGTTAGTTCGGGAGCGACAGTGATCGTTAACGATTTGTTTAAACTTATTAACGTTGTTGATTTCTGGTTAATATTTTTTACAGGCATATCCAAGTTTTCGATGATTCCTTTACCTTTTTAATATTCTTTATTGCGCACCATAAAGAAAGCAGTAAGACAAAAAAATATAGAACAGTGCAATAGTTACCGTTATAATAAATAAAAAAATACTTAAATAAATAAATAAAATAAATCAATAAATAAATAAAAAAATTAGCTTCTTATAGGTAATCAGAGACTTCGTCGAGACAACCAGCTGTTGGAGAAAATAAAACAGGGGAAGATGCACATAACAATATCAATACCGAAAAAAATTAATAAAACAGATGTAGAATCTCTATTGAGACAACAATGTAAACAGCACTAAGCGTTTTTACAAGACAATTACATACCGCTTACATATAGCCCAATTAATGGCGCCAGTAAATCCACTCTAATTACAGCAATAGCGGGACTCGAACGCGAGGCCGCGGCAAATAAACCGCGCGGATATCGGCGCGATAAAACAGTTTTATTGCGTCACAAACAATTAATACACAGGTGACAGAAACATTCCGATTAATGACTCATTTCATAAGCATCCCCCAATTTATTTAAGGGATAATTATATAACATTTGTAAAACCTACAAAAAAGTCCACGTACTTATTTGTCGGTTTACCAAATGTTATATAATTATTTTATGTTTAAAACGAACGTACGTAACCGTGGAAGTATACTACACCCCTCTGTCTATCTCTTCGGGGATTACAGGCGTTATATTACGTTACGTGATGTTCAATCTGAGAGGAGATCCGTGTTCCAACAGTGGAAAAATAAGAGTTGAAAAATGTTAAATATGTAAGTTTTGTTATAAGAATTTGTGTTAATAAAAGAAAAATAATTGTATGTAAATTATATATTATATTTACTTCAACTATTAGGTAAAATGAACAATAATTTTCATACATAAAATCAAGATTAAAATATGTTTCACGATATTTAAATATACGTTAAATATTGTTGTAGCGAAGATATCCATTCGATTTAAAATAACAACATATTTATTAACACAATTTTGCAAAAAAATTACAACGCGTGGGCCAGTTCAATGGATATTTTCACCCAATCTCATTGCAATTTTCATAAAAAGAAATTTCGTATTTGGAATTCGCATTACGAATGTATGGTTAAGTTGAAACACCCCATTCCAATCCAATTTTCACATGAAAGATACACGCTGTATAACATACATATATGTTCAACATAAGAATAAAATGTCAGATATTGCACAGAAGATTTTAATACTTGACAACTGTGTAAACACTCCTATCCTGGAGGAGCGATAATATTAAATATTAATGGAACGTGGAGTTACTAATATGCAAGGACATTTAACCAGTTTCAGAGTTATTATTATCACACCATGTCCATACAATAACTTTAAATGGATAACCATCAGGATTAAAAATGTAGAAATCCACTATCGAAAGGACTATAAATCTCCCTGTGATAACTGGTAGAGAATATCATTAAACATTAAGTAGCCCCTTTGTAACTTAGCTTTAGGTTAATGATAAAGATTAAATAAATAAATAAAATTAAGTAATTCCTTTTCATTCCGGAACCGATTTCTATTCAGAGGGTCCCTCTCGAGGTTATTGAGGAGTATGTCTAACTCGGGCAAATTTTGCAGTTGGGTAGAAACAACTTCGAGAGGGAGGCTTGCAGAAGAATAAGGCTTGGCTGGGCGGCATATAAGAAACTTCGTCAAGTCTTTTTGTCACACATACCACAAAGCCTAAAGACAAAAGTATTTAATGAGTGCGTCCTACCTCTCATGACCTACGGAGCCGAGACGTAGACACTGACGGTGCGACTGGTCCACCAATTTCAGGTCGCTCAGCGAGCTATGGAAAGGGTTAAGGGCGTCTCTCTGAAGGATCGCATCAGAAATGAGGCGATCCGACAGAGAACCAAAGTTATGCGCGACCAGCTAGGTGGAGTGACAATATACGCAAACTGGCTGAAGCTGAAGATCGAGCTCAGTGGCGTGCCATTGGAGAGGCCTATGTCCAGCAGTGGACGGGAGCAGGCTGATGATGAT
>DWJK01006857.1:0-10213 GCA_018248815.1 Croniades pieria auraria | reverse complement strand
TCTTGCGTAAAGCTTTGGATATAACTTCGTACATATCCTCAACTTCTTCATCAGGGTGTGTCGAGGTCGGTGCGTAGACCTGGATAACCTTCATGGTATACCGTTTGGATAACCGAAGTAACAGGTTCGCTACCCTGGTCGACACATTCGAGATTTCTTGAACATTGTTAGAGAGGGCGTTATTGACGAGAATCCCTATGCCACCCTGGGATGTTTGGTCACCTTCGCGGTAGTACAAAAGGTGGCCCGAGTCTACTGTGATGATGTCCTCCCCCTCTCTACGGACTTCACACAACCCAAGAACATGCCACTTAATGTTTTCCAGCTCTACTTCCAACTGCGCTTGATGCTGATCAAGCCTCAGAGTACGTCCGTTGTACGTAGCCAGGGTCAGATTTTTGTGGTAGCCGGTCATAGCCCGGTGTTTCCTAGCACTGCCCTGCCGTTACCTTGGTCGCTACCGTAACGAGAAATAGCAGGGCGTTCAGGGACTGGGAGTCATTTGTACTTGCGCCTATCCATAAGGGGAATTTTGCCCACAATCTCCACGCTGGGCATGCGGGTTGGAGATCGCGGGGCACGACTTTTTTACACCACCAGCACTGCCGCCCGTCGGCGGCCAGGACTTTTAGCCGTGCCGAAGTAGGCTGCCCTATACAGTAGTCAGCTGGTCGCCAGAGCTTCGTCCGTTTAATAGCAGGGTGCACCACGTACAGGTGAAATTGACTTGGGCTCCTGAGATAGAAATTGGAATTCTTTAAACCCCATAATAAAGAGTAATAATAACAAATAATAATCGACTCGTTTGTCACTGCACTGTTGGAATATGGGTCTCCTCTCATATTGAGAGGATTCAAGGCCATAGTTTGCAACGCTGGTCAAGTGCGGGTTGACAGACTTCGCACACCTTAGATTTTTTTTTATTAATTCTAAGGTGTGCAGGTTTTCGCACGATGTTTTCCTTCACCGTTAGCGAGTGATATTTAAACTTAAAAACGCACTGTTGTAAAAAGGTGGATTTGGATTTGACCCAGCACGCCCGGAGCGAGAGGCTGAATTCTTAACCAGTAGGCTATTAGCGTTTTACCTCCTGTTCTTAAAGAGTAGCGGGAAATGTATTAAATTAGGCATGTTCGATCCTTAACGTCGCCGGGCGCTAGCGTGTTAGCTGAACACGCTTGATTTGCCTATTTTGTCATACGTTTTAACGTAATCTAGCCTACCCTATATTAGGTGTGGCTGTGAAAATTGGTCATCTTAGGATTAATCCACGTGCGCAACTTGTTCTTCCCGGATTTTAATCTCGGATTTATTATTTACATTTACGTTGTCATTATTTTATAGTTTTCAAAAATCATAACTATTATCTTGCATACATTAGTTTTAAACCTATTCATCTAGAAGCATCATGCACACATGTTATCATCATTCTTATTTCTTTGTTCGTACATGTGACTCGATGTAAATTGATTAAACTAATGAGAGTATTTATTAATAATCCATTTTATTTTCAGTTTAACTGTGTTTTATTAGCTTCTCGCTATAATCCACGTTTAACAGAAATTGCGAAGAAATTGTTCTAACTCCAAATTTCGATATCGAGTTTTCACTAGTGGTCACGTTTCGAGGCCATAGGAAACTATTCTGCCTGTTTTTGCAATTATATCCGTGTGTCTTTATGTATGTACATGTGAATATGTATATCAGTATATACTTTTCATAATTTTTAATAGTTGAACAATCACGAGGCGGTTAACTACATTATGTAGGGTTCTGTGGCTCTCAGGGATTGTGTTAATTTAAAGCAATTCGGTTCTTATTGAAAAATGTCAAGAATATAATTTTCAAAAAATGAATTTTAGACATATGGAACGGTTCGAATGATTAATTTCAAAAACTAATCAGCTGCTAAGCACAAAAAAGGTTGTCGAAAGCCACTAATTATATCGAACTCGATTAATTCGTTCGAGAGATATTATTACAATTTTTTTTTTAAATTATTATAGTTTCTTTTAAAAAAAAATCTCGATTATCTACATACGCCATCGATTTCACGCAGAGGATCTTTTTTCTTGCTCTAAAAGAAATGCATTAAAAACCACTGTTTTTGAAACATCATTGTTGAAAAATGTTTACCAAGGTGTATTTTAAATACTGAACTAAAACCTCCTAAGTTATCTATCTGACCGATTTTTTGCATAGTATCTTTTTATTGCCCTAAAAAGGCTCGAAAGGACACCAAAATCAAAATGGTTTGAATTATTCGAGTGACCTTCTTGTGATAGCGCAAAGTTACAGCAATGGCCTGCATTGTCAACCGCTTTACAAACTTTTCGCATGTACTTTATAAAATCAAAGTAGTATTTTTACTTTAATATGTTTGCTATGTTGAGGAAAATTAATATAACGTAGGCAAAATTAGTTTGACCAATTATTTTACACATTTCCTAATGTTGGCTCGACATTGTATATACTTACTAAAATTTGGAAACAAATCTTAAGAAATCCGTACTAATGTTATCAATGTCTAAGTTTGTTTGTTTGTTTGTCCTTCCTTCAGACAGAAACGAAGCGATGGACTGACGTGATTTTTTTTAGATTTGGAAATAGTGTTCTGGTTAGTGTCTTAATCGATGATATTAATAATATCTTTTTTATTACCTGCTCTGGAAACTTTACAATACGAGGATTATTTGCGTTATAAAAATACACATAGCTACTTACGATATTTTGGATTGTTATTTTCACATATTTTATTTCATTAGTTTGTTATCATAGTAAAAATATCAACTTTTATAAATATTTCTTATCAGTGTAGGGGAGGGAAAAGAATACGACTGTCGAACCTATGCCGGGATACTAGGGTGTCGTAAGGGGGCACTAAACCCAACACTTGCTAACCACCGCATAGGGCGGCCTGCCTAGGCACGGCTAAATGCGAGAAGCTGTGCTGTGCGATATCCAACCCGCATACTCACTGTAGGCGTTATGGACAAAAACCCCTCAGGGGAAGCCAACAGGTCTCAGTGGATTTAGACAGGCGAATAATGATGATTTATATTCCCGTTCAAATCATACCGTTGAAAGTACGACTCAAGTTGAAACAAGTCGGCATATAATAACCCCTCATAGTTTTAGTCTAAAGAGAAGCGTCCCAAAACGCACAAAATTAATTTAATTAATTGAAATCATATTTTAAATACCGTGCTGAGGATATTTGCTTTTGTTTTCAGCTTTAATTTTCCAGAAGAGAAATGAGCTTCTAAATAATTCCTTTTGATAACTGCTTGAATTCATTAAAGGGAAAAAACAATTCAATTTTCATTGTAGAGCTTAGAAACTAAATAATGTTTGATTTTACCTTTAAGTTGGGGTTTTTCAAAACTGTAACAAAACTAAATCTTAACACTTTCATTATTTTACAATGTATTTTAAATTATGGAAAATACTGTAGGTATTTATATATATTGTGTAGGTATTTATCTATATTGAAATAAAGTTAATCAGTAGAGCCTACTGCCATCACTCACACGAGTACTGTGCATTAATGTCACGAATTATGTTTCAATATTTCATAATAGTAATAATAATAATAATCGACCCATTTGTAATTCCACTGTTGGAACATGGGTCTCCTCTCATATTGAGAGGGTTAAGGCCATAGTCTGCCACGCTGGCCAAGTGCGGGTTGGCACACTTCACACACCTTAGAATTTTTTTTCTTTTTTTTATAAATTCTAATGTGTGCAAGTTTCCTCACGATGTTTTCCTTCACCGTTAGCCAGTGATATTTAAATTTAAAACGCACTCTTGTAAAAAGGCGCGCGCCATGGATTTAAACCTAGCACCCCCGGAGTGAGAGGCTGAATTCTTAACCACTAGGTTATCACTGCTATTAATGCTATAATATATAACATTGATAGGTTAATAAGTTAAATATTTTGTATTTAATTGCATTTCATGTCGGTTATTTTAAAATATAGCTTCAAGAGTTTTTTTCAACCCCGACAACATATTTAAATTTCTCTTCGTGCTAAATGTCCACAAGAAGTAGCGTGTATTTTCAAGAGTTCTTTTGGTGTTTGCCTTCATAATAAGCGATAAAATATGATGACTATTGTGATATGTAAATTGTTTCTAACTTTATTTAAACGAATTCAACTAACACGACTATTGTTATTTAAATTATTAGTACGACTATCTTTGTATTTGATTAAAAAGATGAAGCTTTGAGATCGTCCACACCGTCTTTGTTTTGAATACATTTGTCATTTAAATTATCAAGGTAGGGATTTATTGGAGATGCAATTCGTCTTTCATACAGCTTTTGTATAACTTAAAAAATATCAAAAGTTTTAATAATTAAATTATTTGAAGCAGTTTAATTTTATGAAGACATTGAATATGCCACATGTTCATACGTGCTATGGAGTAGAGAGGAGCATGTCAAAATAATTCGCTGTCTCAGAGGGCTTATAACCTTAAAAAACGCGTACGATTATTGAAGAATTTTGCTCCGCTAAATTTCCCATTGATACTTGTCGAAACTAAAGCAGTCTAAACTATAGTTCAAATATTATACATTTTCAAATTGATTGTAAAGTAATGTATCTCTTTAAAAAGCAAATTATTCCGCCGAGGCCCCGCCGCGTCGCGTTCAAGGTGAAATCTACTAATTTAAATATTTATTAGATTTTACAGTTGGCCATAAATTACAAATAATTTAAAAGGACTTCTAACGGTCAATCATTCTATACACGAAACTTAAAATATTTACTCATTTCGTTTCACGAATATTTATAACCTAATTTATTCAAGCACAAACGAAAATGAATATAATCCTAGATTTAAAACTGATACATTTTAATCATAATATTTATTTCTCATATTTTATTTCTATTACCTATATTTATTTCTTGGGAATTCGGATAATTGGAATAGAGTAGTGATACTCAAAAATGTGCCTTCGGTACGGTTATATAATTTGTATTCAGGACCCTTGAGATAAATAAAAATATTTATGTAGGCATAATCGAGAAGTTTACGTTCAGTGTCCGAACGCAGTAAAAAAAGTTCTTGACAGAGGAGTTTTTGTATAAATTCAGTATCGAATGGGGCTCAATATACTTACGATAACTCGTATTGAATATAACAAAGTAAGTACTGAATAAACTTAGGAGATAGATGTTTTAAATTCGAGTGGCTGCAGTGACAATAAAAATGTTTGTTATACTGAAATGCACGTGATGTCACTAATGTCATACCTTAGGTCGGAAAGTACATACATACATATATGGGTAGAAGGTAGATTGGTTTTTTTTTCACACTTCACCCCATTGTTATTAGGCAACAATTTATTAATGACCTAATGAAACTGGTCATTGTCATTATATTCGTTAAAAGTATGTGGTTGTGGAACTTTAGAGTTTATTTAGACAAATAGATAGAAATTTACTGTAGATTTTTTTTACAGAAACGTTTAGGGTTTTAATACATTAAATCCGTGGAAATTAATAACAATAAAAAATACTCGTTAAGATGAATAGTCAGAGACAAATGTGTGAAGTACTTTACAGATATTTATTATGCCTTCACATTTTGCAATTACGAAAAAAAATGATGATACATATTTCAGACTCTTTACTCTTCAGTTTGTTGATACTTACAAAGAAGAAACAATGGAAAATTAAAGCTGAATAGAATTACCATAAGTATTTAACGAAAATATATATTCTCAATATAGGAGGAGACTCATATTCCAACAGTGGAATGTTAATGGGTCGATTGAAAAAAAAAAAAAAAGTGTTTAACTTATTATAAAATGATATATTGTTTACTAATACGTTCCAACTTAACCACTGGTAGAGTAACCGACCAGCTAAGACAAATTCTTTCTAAGATTAATTAATCATTTGAAATATTTTTTTTCGCGAAGCTGTAAAATTAGTCGCTTACTGTGAAGGTAAGATATTTCCGTTGCTTAATAATTAATTTAGTTTAAAATAAAAATCTTAAGGTCTTATAATTTGCTTTTTAAAATTTTAATTTCTCGTCACACCCGCATTTCGTAATTCGAAAACTATTCTACAACAATTTGAGCTGACGGTAATGTCAGTGTATTAATGGACGTGAAAATTGGAAAATATTCAAAGAATGAACTGACGGCTCTCACTTAAATATTATACACTTTTTGCACTTTTCACGGAGCCTGGAATCTCGTTAAACGATTTTTTATTACTTCGCCAAGAGACGGCTCTCTTTAAAAATCCGAACAGCTTCCTAAATGGTTATAAATCGTATTTTAAATTAAGTATTATAGCACCTGCGAGCCCTTGTAAGCCTTTGTTAAATGGTATATTCAAAACTCAATCAGTGATATGAAAAACGCTTTATACCTTGTCCTTGCAGGACCGAACCCACAACAGGGAAGACAAGGTCGAATGTAAATTGTTCTTTCTATTAACATAAGCGATATCCGTGAGCATTGACTATAGCTGAGTAAAATTTGGCGGACACGTGTAAAAACAACGTATAAGCCTATTAGCAAATTCTTGGAACGATTTCAGGTGAAAACGTCACTTTTCAGTTGGTAGAACGGTCTACTATTTTTGGATAAATAAATGTTCAACCGTCAGGTCTGTAAAAGAACGATTATTCAACATACTTTTTACACTTAACATGTACACGCCAATCGACCCATTTGGTAAATCATGTCTTGTTGCAAATTGGTTGCAAGGAATTTCTTAAGGGCTGAACTGTACCTTTGCGAAATCCTCTTTCCTGTTTAGTTTCTATGTATAGCAATGTTTGTGTCCACATAAATTATTAATAAACTGTTGTAAATGTCCTTATTTATATTATTATTATTATTATTATTACATATAACAACAGCAACATCTTAGAACATCTATTATCCATTTATGATGACCTAGGACTTTTCAAAACAAGGGTGAATAGGCTTTTAGGAATTCGTGCATAATTTGAGAACGCATCTACACTTTATATCAGGCGGGATTACGGCCAAAGCCTAGCTTGTCATGTAATAAAAATAAAATATATTTATTGCAAGTGTTTACCGCGGCACGGCAAGGCTGTGAGCGCTGCTAGCAGAAGCGCCGCTGCGGCCGGCGCGCACATCGCTTCTACATCCTCACCGAATCTGCAACAAAATGAAATACATTGTTTTATAATAAAACATGATTGCGATAACACAATCATGTTTTATTTATATTAAGTTTCATATGCACACATATTCATGATAATATCACTTCCTATTCAATGAGTCCCACTATTAAACGTTGAAAATTTAAAAGGTAAATTGGCTGTTTGGTTGGTCTAGTAATTGCAAGCGCAAATGCTAAGCAAGAGGTCGTGGATTCGATTCAGTCTGGCAATATCACGAAGTTTAGATTAGTGTTCAGTGTTAAGCAGTAGTCTATGACTCGTAACCTATGTCATAAGTGGTGAAACATAGGGTCGTACTAAATTCTTTTGCCTACCCCATCGGAGAAATACTGGCAAGATAGTTGATATACTTTTATATCAACATCATAGTAAACAAACAGACTGAGAACAGATTTAAAAACACTTAATTCGGATTTCTGTTTGATCGGAAATTAAACTCCGAACTCTTCGCGCGGCGAACTTACACGTTGGCTAATGTATATGCTATTGTATATTGATATGATTGTATAGAAATTGTGTAACCGACCACAGCTCAGAGATTTGCATAAATTTGGAGATAAAACTCTACTATCTCCTCTCGTCAGATTCCAAAACGTTGGAAACGCTTGTCAGAATCTTACGGGTGTCTCAAAATTAAAAAAAAACATATTTATATGTGGAAATTAATATCGAAATAATTAAAAGAATGTTCTTGACGGGGATATTAATGTTAGATTGTGGGCGTTTTAGATCTTTAGCAGTGATATTTATTATTTATCACCTTTATTATTGCACATTATTATATCACATTATACTTATCGTCACGCTATGTCCCGTTATGAAGTAGGCAGAGAGCACCGAGTGTCAAATATGTATCTCTATTCTTAACGACATGAGGTGCCATTCATCGTTTCGAAAACTTCTGATTTCCCCGACAGTATCCGAGCTATTAAATCAAAATAGAAACATCGGCGTCACGCTTTTAAAAATTGAACAATATATAACTTATTACGAATAAAATAAAGAGGTATTTTTTGTAAATGTTGGCCTAAATATTTACCCAAATTCTGCCAACCCTACATCATCTGGGACAGGGTTAAGCTTGGTTGGCCATCCACGTAATTTTCCGTGTGTACATATGCATATATGTCTGTTTAAATATACATATGTCTAGCTACCGAACAATGAGCAGCACAGAAAACATGATTTTATTTCACATTACTGTTCTCATAACGGCTAACGCTTCAGTGCACTACGCAGGTACCACTCGTAAACATCTTATTCCTTAGTACGTTCTAATACTGTGTCTGTTCACTCCTATGGATTTATTAAAATGGAGAGAGTAATATGAAAGAACGTTAAGGACAAAGTATGACAAGAATATTATAACTGCAATATTATTACATAAGCTAGGTATATTTAATAAATGATGTAGAATTAACAGACGCTGGACCTACAAGAGATGGGAATCTTTATTAGTGGAATGTTCATAATAGTTCATTTTTGCATAACCATCGTCCCATCTATAATGAACTAAGTAGACACGTTATAACACACAATGCTCAGCTTACGCTATATAATGAGTAGATAAATGACTGCTTCGTTGGTCGAGTGGTTGCAAGCGCGACTGCCGTTCGGAAGGTCCTGGATTCAAATCTCGGGTCGGATACTATTGGATTTTTCTAATATACAATTTCTACTAGTGACTCGGAGTCTGGATCTGCGACCGGTGTATGGTAATAGGCTCACCACCGATTCAATGGGACGTAAACGTAACTGGTGAAACGTGGGAGTGTACTACAATCTTCTGTCTACCCCTTCCGGGATTACAGGTGCGATGTTACGTTGTTTTAAAATAATTTCGCAGCGGTTTTATTATTATAAAGTAAACTCGTTTATAAGACTCTAATTATTATTTAGGGTGCTTCAATTACAGTACTTTACATAGATTTTGTTATAACATACACGACAATACAACAAACACAATTTTATTCCTCGTTAAAACAACTGCTCTGTATGTTAACATTATAACACACATTAAATACTATTAATCAATGAATAATTTGGTAAAATATTTTACTATAGCGTACATTTTATCGTGATAAATGTAAAATTGGTGCAAAATACAAATTTTATACAGTACCTAGCGTAAACTGTAGGTGTCCTCACTTTTACAAGACGTATGAACTACTAGCGCCATCTATAACATCATTGGCGGGAATCTTGGACTTTGTCGAACACGTTTTATCTTTGCTCAAACGTTACACATTAAATATTGTATTTTCCATAGTTAATTAAAGAAGTTCCAACAATAATAACTAATAATCATTTCAGTTGTCGTTTACCCAGTTAAACAAAACAAAGGCATCTATTATATTTGTTGTTTTTGAAGGGCGTAATTTGGGCGGGAGGGGCTAGGGCGATAATTAATTTATTATATACAATTCGGGTTGGGTCGCTTGTTTGCCCCCGCGTTATGAGGACACGCGTATTGTTATGGATATGTGACTAGGTAGATAAATTATACTTGTTTTGTATTGTACTATCGTTGTGTTGAATAAAATATTCGATTTCGTTGACCTATCATTCCATTTCCCATTCTCATAACAGGGATGTAACAGTGGAAAGACAGGCGGATCTGGGGTGTAGTGGGTTCAATTGCCAGTCCGGAAAAAATCGTGTTATGACCATCAGTAGTGATATCTAAGTTCAAAATTATCTTTGTCTGTTGGTATTTGTATGTACATATGTATATTAATAATTGTACATGTTTCTCATGTGAAAGGGGTAATGATTAGAATTAATAAGTGGTTGGTTTCCGCCCACTATCTATATAAAAATAGTTTTGATAAATACATATGTATGTATATATATTTATGTTTTCGAGGTGTTTGGTCACTATAGAACAGTTTCTAATCATTTTGAAACTAAATATGCGTATGCGGATATACAGATGGTATTAAATAGAAATGAGTATGAGCAGTGATAGCCTAGTGGTTTGAAATTCGACCTCTCACTCCGGGAGACCGGGTTCAAATCCTAGCGCGCA
>DWJK01006856.1:0-10213 GCA_018248815.1 Croniades pieria auraria | reverse complement strand
GGGGGGGGGGGGGGGGGGGGGGGGGGGGGGGGGGGGGGGGGGGGGGGGGGGGGGGGGGGGGGGGGGGGGGGTGGGGGTGGGGGGGGGGGGGGGGGGGGGGGGGGGGGGGGGGGGGGGGGGGGGGGGGGGGGGGGGGGGGGGGGGAATCGTCTTGGGCAAAATGTCTACCCTTGCAGACTTGAAGTGCACCTTCTATTTGCTCATTGTTTTTAGAAACACACGCCTGATAATTTTATAACAGACAATAATATATTAATAGACTCCCATTATTAAACTTAAATGCAAATTTTAGAACGCAATGTGATGTGAAACTGCACTAAATAGTGACGTAAGTGGAGGCGTTAAACGATTACGCATCGGTATTGTGAGGCGCGTGCCGAGATCTCTTACGTCACATGGCGTTCTATTGTAATGGAATTTTATTATAGCAGTGCGATTATGGCATTCTATGCTATATGGCATTATAAGAAATTTCACAAGACTCGCGTGTGGCGATCGCAGTGGCTAACTAATTTCCTATTATGCAAGTTTTGCAATGCGTATTGACACATTGGCCCGATTTTTCATATAACTTAATGTGCGGTGACATTTCTGCGTCCCAACACGCTAAGAGAAAAATGCGGGCCAGCTTTATACCGCATTTTACCACAGGGTACCGTACTGGACCGTATTGTATTTTACGGTATCTGCATTTCACGCATAAAATACATGTTTTAAACACGTGTATATATATGCGAAAGCCAAGTAGACTAGCGGTAAAATACACCATGGTCCATTAACAAAGTATGGACAGTTGCAACCGAAGTTATAGTGAATTTTTAATCACTTATTGTGAACTTGTGTTCTCAAACGAGATAATTTGACTGAACAGGAGGCGACTGCGAAAAACCAAGAAATTCCAAACTTAAAAATACAAATCAAATCACTAAAATTAGAAACGAAAAATATGTTATCACATTCACACAATCCAAGGTCTTGGCAGAAGACACAGCTATTGGAATGTGACCAGGAAATGAGAGATGATTGTTGTGGGGAGATAAATACCGGCGAGATCAATGATCTCCTCCTGGGTGGCGGAGGTGAGCGCCTGCTCGTACTCGTCGCCGAGGTCGATGGCGATCTGCTCCTCCGCGTCGCGCACCTTCTCTGGCGCCGGCGGCGGTATCCACTGCGGGAACATATAATTTTATTTATTCATCTATATAAATTAAATGGCATAAATAATTACACTGATTAATAAGAAGTAAGTTATCACACTTTTAGTTCACATTAACACAGACATTTCTATGAAATCGACTTCATGATGAAACGAAACTCTGCCCAAAATGAACCAGAGTGATGAGAGAGAAGCAAAGAGAGCTCTCCTCCAAGGCCGACAACGCATTGATCACTCCGCGGATCACTTATCATCAGGAGGCCAGTCTGCCTGTATGCGAGGCTACATATAAAAAAAGACTGCATCTTCCTAAACTATGCTAGCGTGTGGAGACATCGATATCAATATGAGAAACTAGCTTACCAGTATTATGCCCTAATAAAACTAACTTAATAGAAAGACAAGTATATATATTTCCTTTCATTAAAATATTATGTAAGCTGTGTTAGGCGAATGATCATTTACAATTTTTATTTAAAAACAGATCTATGCTTTTTAAATGCAAAAACATTTTGGTTAATAAGCCGAATAAAATCTAAGGAATATGCGCATACTCAGCGGTGGATATTTAAATTGAGAATCATTTAAAAACGTTATTTCATTCGTTCGAATTATTCAAAAAAAAATGTAAATTTGAATTTAGAACGAGGTTTAACATGTAACAAACTAACGGAAACGGTGCTCTATTACATAAATACGATATTAAAACGTAATACGAATTTCCTCTGACCCCGAACCTGGGACATCTGTATAAATAAATGTGTAATAAAACGGATGGCGCGAGTACGGACCATGATATATATGTATAATCATATTGCCAAGTAATTAAAACAACCAATACAATCTATATATAGGCCAATGACTTTTTTATTGTTTAATCAAATCACTGACGCTCATTAGGAAAGAGCAATGTCCAGCCGAACACTCATAGAGACTGATCATGGTAATGAACTGCTTAACAGCAGTATATATTGATAAGCTAGTTTGAGTACCAGCAATAAAGTACAGCAAAATGTTTTTATGCCCTAATAGCAATTAGGAGCAAATGCACTGGCAAAGAATTATGCGAATAAAAATATACGTAACGTTTGAAAATATAACAAGCGTTTGAAGAAAGTATTTTATTAATGTTAATTGCATTTAAGTAAATAAATTTCGTCGAATAACGTAACTTTAATATTTACTTAATAAAATAATATATAATCATTATATCATATTACTATTATTAATTAACTGAGACGATGGATCCAAAGTGATCTAATGATCGCGAATATTTTTATGAGCTAACATAAGTATCTAATCCTATTTGCCTACAGCAGATGCATTATGTAAAAATCTTTTATAACAGATAAAATATTGCAACTGCAGCCTCTCCAATTATTTGCCCGGCTTCCTTGTTATAATTAACACGCTAGGGTGAGTCACGTCGCACCCCTGTCACTTATTTTACAAAAAAACACACCCTCCTTCTACTCAACCCTCTTTTACAAAAATCCCCATCACTCGGCGCATCGATCGACGAGTCTGACGCATTAATGTTATTGCACGTCAGGTCTGTGAGGACAGAGATATTCGGCACTCCGTGCTCTTTTCACACCATGTAACAGACCTGGCGTGATGATATAATATAATAATTGGTCACCGGCTTTTTATGTCATAAACCAGTGACCAACCGAGCATCACTAAAATTACAAATTAAAATTTTAAATCTCGTATGCTAGTGTGATTCTACTCACGATATATTTCAAATAGAGTGTCCATGACACACAATGGCAATTTACTGCCAGCTTGGTAAAGATGACAGATGGAAGGCTGGTCCTTTTAAATTGTAAATAGAGTCGAAAGTCTGTCTTATATTGAGTACATTAGCCATGAACGACTGCATTGTGCCGTAAGATTTACGCGGCAATCTATCATTTTTTCAAGCCAAATTAAACACAAACGATTGTCTACCATCAAATATATAGTCGTATTTATTAATAAAACGGCAAAGAAATCAACAGTTCACAACATTCACAGTACCGTTTTTTCGCAGACCAAACATGTACGTAAAAACGTTTGCATAACATCTATGTAAATTTTTTAACATCTCGCATACACATTATGTTCGACACTAATTCACTCATTTTCGACACTTTCCAAAAAAAAGTAGGTTTTCTAGACGCCGTTACGAAACTATCTCAAGAGCCTTAACCTGGATTGTAACAATTCTATTTTAATAATTCGTTTAATGAAGAACAAAAAGCTAATGAAGAACAATTAACGTTTAATGAAAAACAATAAATTAGTTAAGATTCTTAAGAGAAATTCAAAACAAAGGGAGCCGTTTGGTTGTTCAAAATATTGCTTGGTCCTTACTTTCTTGCCCCGGATGACGCCCGCCACGTAGGGCTTCACCTCGGGCCGGTCGGGCGTCTCCAGCGCCTGTTTGTTGATGTGCTCGATCAGCTTCTTACGGTTGAGCGGACCGGTGGGATCCTTCTCGCAAGCGTAATTGTTGCGTTGCGACGGCGGTAGAAAGTTGTCCTGGAAAATGTGAGGTACTCTATCAGTTTTAGGTACGTTATGAGTCCGCGTAAATCATTAAACCACTATTTCTAAGGATTTGCATGCTAAATGATACTAATCTTAACTGAAAATAAATCCATATGAATGTTTTCAATGAAGATTTTCTGTCGAAGTCGTTATTTATACATTTTTAGCTTCCACAATTATGTAGTTGTTTCACAGAAGACTACTGTTTAAAGTAGTTATCGACTGGCGACCGACTGCGACTGAACTCTTAAAGATACTGAAAAGGATTCAGTGCCATAGTGACAAAATCCAATTCTTTGAATTGGATTATGAAAATATTGAATCAGATGAGAAACCTCATCCTAAACGTCCAAAACATTGAAGAAAACTGGAGACTTGTTCAATAGCATAAGCACAATACAGTAATAGTTAACTGTGCTTAATATCTGTCATGCAATTATAATCCTTTTTTCCCTCCAAGTGAGTAATAAAATATGTAGAACTATGCAAGATCAAATGTATCACAGTAGCAAACTTGTTTCCACGTGTAAAAAATTAAGTTAAGACTAATATTTGTAGTTGCTATTTAACGAACAAATTTTAAAAATAGATAGAATGTTCTAGAACTCCCATCAACATCCATACCACCAAATGGTCATTACAAGCATTGATGTATTTTTAATGTCTTCGTCCTATCATATTACCCTCCATTAATCATAAATCATAACAGATAATATCTGTTATGCTTTATGATAATTATGTTACAGTTAAATTAAAACTATGCTTCCTATAACACATTCTAATTACATAAGTCCATTTACATAAAAAAAACCAGCATCAAAAACTTTAAAATAAGAACTGTAAACACGAATACAATGATGTGGACAATTAAAATGAATACTCTATTGTTTCACACTTCTCCATATGGGTATATCTTATCTTCTCATTGTCTCACTAAATAATAATGTGAATACCCACAAATGTAGGTCTTCCACAATCTTAATTACTAGTGATAATATGTTACAGCTTGAAGTGCCTTACTAAACTCGATGTTACTCAGCTTTGAACTGATAATATGTGTAAAATTAACACCTTCTTGTGTAAAATCAGAATGGTTATCCACATAATTTTCCAATACAGTTTAAAAACAGAAAGAATTCCCGATCAAAGTTAATTAAACATACTTTCATGATACCTAAGAATATAGACAAATCATTTCATTAGTTCTCACTGCTAAATTCTCAGTAATGTTATTGAACATGTATTAAGGCTACTCCTTCTAGAATCAGTTCAGTCTGATACACTATAGCCCCAGTAATTTACTTTTAAAGAAGAGAAAAAGGTAACATCACACCTGTAACTTCTGAAGGGGTAGGCAGAGGAGTGTAGTACACTCCCATGTTTCACCAGTTATGTTTAAGTTATGTTTACATTCAGACTCTAAGTCACTACGAAGATAACTATAAAAATATAATTGTGATGGGTTCATGATGATGAATCTCTTGTGAACCTCACCTTCTCTCGTAAAGTACTAATAAAATACTACTATCTACTTAATTTATAAAAGCAAATTAATTATACTAATTGTTAGTAAGTCTTTGAATAATGTGCTGTACGAGGCAAGTATTACAACTAATAAATTGTATTATTTTATTTGTTAATTATGCATATAAAACATAAAAAATTTATAAATCATTCAAATGTTGTCTTGTTTTGAAATATTTCTTAACAATCTTGCCAAATACTGATCCACCTGAATGTGTAATATTTCACATAAATATATAGCATATTAGTCAATTATGCATATAAACAACAACAGAGATAATTTGTTAGGAGTACACGTGTGTGAATATCAAACAGAAATTATTAAGAAATGTGGGTATGTCACAATTTTTGGTACAACATCCGAATAACTCTTTTTTATTTTTTAGTTGATTTATATGTGAGTAGCTGATATGACATTTTATACTAATTTTCAAAATGAACATTTCAAGTTTAACTTTAGTATAAAATGGTATTTTACACACTACAATATTTTATATTTCCATTATACATATATCTATAACTAGTGAAGAGGCAGTACAACATTCCTCTGTCGGTCCCTTCAGGGAAAAATAGGTGTAATGTTATTATTCACAGAGCTACATTTATAAATAATTTTAGTACTATATGTCTCTACATAAATTGGAATCTTCATAGTCAATTATTGAGCACACCGGCCAAATCCTCTTACCAGCACTCAAGTATAAGTGGATTAAGATTACTTATTATCTGTCTGGCTCATTATAGCCTTAGTACAATGAAATGTACAAAAATTAGTAACCAGATAATAATATACCAGGTTTGTTCCTTCCACGTTAGACAATGTTTCATATAAGTGACTACTTGGCCAGTGTGGCAGAATATGGTCTTAACCCTCGTACTATGAGGAGACCCATGTTCCAACTCTGGAATTAAAAAAGGGTCCAAACGGAACTACTTTAAAAAAAGTTAATGTATGTGGCATTAAAAAACAATTAGGCTTCATGTCCAGCCTGTGAACATGGTTTCAAGGCTGGTAGGTACATAAATTTAGATGTGTATTACATGTGAAGTAGTTCAGTAAATAGCGCAATTAGTCGGCCCACTGCTTATTGTGAGCGACCTTCAGTTACTCAGTGTGATAAAGAAAGAGTTGTTTCATGTTGTAAAAATATGTGGATGTAAGAATATGCAACATATATTTTGGCAATGAAAAATTTGTCATTCTAACAGAGCAACGTATACATACTTTATATAGATGACAAATATATGATTTACTATCCCATTTACCCTATTTACCCTTATATGTACCCTTGCAAAATGACATAGTAATAACATATGGAGCATAAAATTGTTTAGACATTAGACTTTTATCAAAAATTAAATGTTTTTCAATGATAAAGACATAATCCTTTTCATCATGTAGACACAAACTTATAAGAATGTTTCCAATTAAATCATCGAAAATTACTGCACTGTGACATCTAATATGACAGATTTTTTATGTGAACTTTGCAATTGTCTATTAGGCTGATTTAAATTATAACGGAAGGTTAACACAAGGTTGTTGTTCCATGACAATTATTAACAATGATTGGTTAATGTTTACTTTACACCAGGAAAACACTTGTAAAATCTTGCTATACGTAATTAAAAAGGGGAATTGTTACCACACTACTTATTCATCATCATCATCATCATCATCATCAAGAAAACTTTTGTCAATCTTCTGCTAATAGGGTGTTTCTCAAAACGAGATAGATTGATACCACAGACTACGACACTGATCTACTGTGAGTACACTAATTATTTATTTATCACATATTATATTAAACAATAAAGTACAAGAACAATTTTAAACAAATTTTACAATTTGTGTTTAGTAAGTGACCTTCACACATTGGACATGATAACAAAAAAATATAGCATTTTGTGTGTGAGACTATAAAATTTGAAAAACAAAGTACAACATGCAGTGATAGCCTAGTGGTTAAGAATTGAGGCTCTCACTTTGGGGGTGGTGCGTCCAAATCCACAGCATGCACATCTTTAAAAAAGTATGTTTTAACTTTTAATATCACTTAGAATTTTAAAAAAAATAATTTTGAGGTGTGTGAAGTCTACCAAACTGCACTGGGCCAGCATAGCAGACTATGGCCTTAATCCTTTCAATATGAGAGGAGACCCATATTCCAACAGTGGAATAATAAATAGGCAGATTATTTGTTATTTAAAGTACAAGAACCATTTTAAGCGAATTTTACATCTAATTTATTTATAGTAGGTAACCTTCACTTGTAAAACATGATAAGGAATCATTATTTTGAATGTTATGTAGGAGTACCTACCAATGCATAGGATAGTGATATCCAAGAGGATTAAGTATGTATTTAGTGATAGGGACTTCCTCAAAGAGCTAAAGATTTATGTTGGGTTTTAAGAATTTTAGTTCATTGTTATCATTTATCTTTATCAATTAATGATGTCATAGCCTTCTAAAACATTATTATAAAAAAATACTGTTCAAATGAGTCATGTTTTATTTAGACACTGAATATAAAGTATTTCTTCAGTTTCAGGAGCCATTTTTGTAGGAAATCATAGACAGCAAACTAAGGTTTCAATATCAACAATTTACCACTCCTTCATGTGAACAAAGCTTATTTTTTAATTTATGTGGGTAATGGAAAAATATGTAACAGCAAGTTTTTCAATTTTTTTTCAGTCACACAATGTAAATGATTGTGTATAAATGTTAAAATGCCAAATATATATTTAATGTAGACAAAATAGGTAACGACATCTATAAAGAACTAGATTATATATAATACAAATGGGTAAGCAGTATATTATCTAACTACGTCCTTTTGTATTAATAATTAATACACACTACTTACTTGAGCGGTTTGATGTTCGGAAAAAAGTATATTCTTTGCAATTTATTGGCAATATTAGTACAAAAAAACATAGGGTTGGAAACAAGTTAACGGTAAACAGATGTAATAAAGTTTACTCACGTCTGGATCGACTTCTTTGGCGAGCATGGTAAGCTCTTCCTGTGACAGCTTGGCCAGTAGCTCGTCGACGTCGACATCATCGTACGTCGACAGCTCCCGTCCATACAACTTCGCCGGCGTA
Source organism: Croniades pieria auraria (assembly GCA_018248815.1). Lineage (NCBI taxonomy): Eukaryota > Metazoa > Arthropoda > Insecta > Lepidoptera > Hesperiidae > Croniades > Croniades pieria. Next base: position 1,884 of record DWJK01006856.1, on the reverse strand, counting down.
GTCATCGTCGTCGTTTTGGTACTCGACGATTTCTGCAACCACAACAACACTTCACTCACACGTCAACCTTATTACGTAAAGTAAAATTCACGAGTTCTATAACCGCAATCAGATATCAACAACGATCTGACAGCAAGTTCACCACACCCACAGCAAACTTAATTGATCGATGACACAAAGTAGACACTACTACGAATCGAGCGGTATTGTTTTCACTACAATACAACAAATTAATAAGTTATTTATCATAGACATAATAAGCTTACATTAATTTAATAGCGATTTGCAAGTTTATATTAAGTCACAACTATTATCACAAACGCCCTCTTCGAATGACAGATGCGGACTGGACAATAAAGTAATGTGCAAGAGAGACAAATACTTCAATTATATACTAGGTGTGAACGAGACAACGAATAACTAGGGAAGGGTAAATATTAAGCTGTATGTTTTGAGTAGAGAAGAAAGACTGGTTCAATACCGGTTGCTTATCAAGGTTTTTGATAAGTAATATAAAAATGGATCATAAGCATATGAATATCTTACGTACTTAGTCTTAAAAATGTTCTGAAAGAATTGCATTGATATTTAATAGCTGAAATAACAAATGAATGTCCCTTTTCGGTAAATATGTTTAATAGTCTATTTTACTACATAAATTAAAGACTCTCTATGAACGTAAACTGAGATTTTATGTGATTCCTGACTAATTGTAGGCTACATTAGTTCAATAACCACATAATGTACTATTATACGGCATCAATATTAGATAAAATAATATACTCGAAGTGTTTTCTATCTTGCCGGAAGTGACTTATACCCACGTAGGTATCTCATCTCAATTTCAGATGCAAGTGTTGCTACATACGGTACCATAAGGATTATGAATGTTACAAATCTTCAGTTGGTTGTTTTCACTAATTGCTTTCCTAGGTCCCAATTTTCGAAATCAGTTACGTAATTGATGTTTATTTAAGTAGCAAAGGATATTCCAGCTATTTTTCGAACCTACAGAATAATGACGGCTCACCATCATCGTCATCAGCTTTTAGATGTCCACTGCTGGACATAGGCTTCCCCTAATCAGCGCCACTCCATAACGGCCCATAACATCTCTGAACTTGAATAAGTTGGGTATTTAAATAAGGCCTGCTCTCTCTCTCTCTCTCTCTTTTTTAGCGCGTACACTTTGATTTCCATATCTCGAGCCAATACCTTTGAATTGATAAATCCTTCTAACACCTACCCACCATTTCTAATGGAGTACGTTTGTTACATAATTACAAATCGACTAATAACTAGTTAGCCTAAACGCTTATGACTAGATAAAAAAAAAAGCCAACTTCAACAAGAGCCAACTTCGGGCAAGCGGAATTTCTAGCTTAAAATAGCAATCAATAATTGTTTCTCCTTCCCAAAACAAAAACGAGGTTTCTTCCTCATTGCGTTTTTGACGGGTGGCGGCGTTACCTTTGCGCGGTCGTGACTTGTCACATTTTATGTCACAGCTCACAATGGAAGATTGCGCAACGTTTTATTTCATGCTCGCTTAATGGTCGCTGGTATTGAACTCGCGACGCCATGCCACGACCTTTATGTCATCATCATCATCATTTCATCATGATATATCTATTCATATATCTATTATGTCTGTTACAAAAATTTGAAGGAGTCGCAATAAGTAAAGTTTAGCCATAATATAAGTCTGTGTTCCATGTATTTGAAACTATATTAGAACGGCCTATGCCTTTCAGTATAGTTCGAAATTCAAAATTATTTTTAATCGAATTATTTCTTTGTTCAGAAACACGGAAAGGACTATGAGGATAAATTGAGTCTATTGTCATACACCGAGTACAGATCCAGACTCCGAACTATTACGAG
>DWJK01006855.1:0-10213 GCA_018248815.1 Croniades pieria auraria | reverse complement strand
CGGATAAACTCTCTACTTGGCGGGTCTCGGAGCAACCCTTCGTCTTATTCTCCGTCCTTGTCTTACGCGACGCTCGGCTGCGCTCCTCTACATTATGACCGTGTCATACTACATTTACTAAGCTATAATAATAATAAGCAATTACTTATGAAACTATAAGAATATTTATTTAGCTGTAAATCATAGCACTTTCAATAAAACTGAGATCGTTATTCAATGCTTAATGGAATTTTCCGATGTTTAATTGTGGGTAGATATAGATATATGGTAGATATTAAATTTTCAAGGAATTACTTGTCCGGTATTAAAAATGTTACGAGACCGCATACATGTATATGTACACAATAATGATATTGTCATTAAAAATAAAATAATGTGTATAAACTTTTGTATTAACAAGTGCCGAATTATACTAAAGAAAAAATTTAACAGTTTATTTATTAGAAAATTGCACTAAAATTATGTGTCGTGTAATTGATTTATTAGACATATTTATTTTATTTTAATTATCAACTTAATTTAAACAGTATCTATGAGTAAAAACTTGGACACTACAAAATGTATTGACCAACTAATACCAAATGTGTTTTTTGATAATTTCGGATATTTAATAACTTGATGTTAAACGAAAACCACAAAAAAAAACACAGCCCGATACAATATAACGTTTTATCTATTCAGTAAAATACCAATTATATTGTATCATATTGTTTATTAGCGTCTTTGTCAAAGACATTAGGGATTCTCAAGTGAACAAGTGGATTTTGAAGACACATTTTATCAATAATATAAGGTAACAACTGATTTTCTTCTTCTAACCTCTAACCAAACACTCATTGGCCTAAAATTAGTGTAGTTTAATAACGCCATCTATTGAAGTAGCTTTAGTGTTGCTGTATCGGTGAAGCAGTAAAGTTTTTCATTGCCTGAAAACACGGATAAAACAATGATTTCTAAAATTGAAACCTAGCTGGATCGAATTATAGTCCTCGAACTCTCTACATACTAAATTTTATGAAAATCGTAGGAGCCGTTTTCGAGATTTAGATTGTATATATTGTATGTACACACACACAAGCACGCACGCACGCACGCACGCACGCACACACGCACGCACGCACGCACACACGCACGCACGTATATATACACATATACAATTACTCCTTGTTTAAAAGTATTAGATATTGTTTATTTTTTCACTAAATTTGTCTTGCCTAGTAATTAATCAAAATATCACATTTAAAACGTGTAAGCAAAATACATATTCACGTTGCTTACAAAACCTCGCGCGTAGTGGAGGAAGGGTTCTATTCTGTCCCGTCGCGTCCTACGCTGTATACACTATACATTCATATAATCTTTCGGCGTTTAGCTAGCAGTGGAGCGACGACCTTACAGGCGATAATAAAACCAAATATTAGGAAACTATTATAGTGGGGTGATGTACGGAATGTTTCTTTACCTCTATGAATACTGTAATTATATTATACCTGTAGAAATAATTATACAAGAGACGATATTTATATAACGATGACAACATTAGAAAAAAAATGCAATTTTTTAATGTCTTTTAATGTCGTTTTTTTTATTACTAGAAAACAAAAAAAATGTTCATACGGTCAACGTGACTAGCCCCGTGTTCCATAAATATTGTTTTCATTATTTATAAAATTCATCTCTCGCACAATGTCAAAACGTCACAAAATAAATTCAAAATTAAAAATTCTAATTATACATGTAAAACTGTTGGTAGGTCTTTCTGTATGTGTGTACATTGTTAACACTTACAAAATGTCCTAAAGCCAGACATTTCAATAACAGAAGTTTGAGTTAATAATAAATATTGTTCGTATTGTCCTCGAAAGCGTGCGTCCACCAACATGCCCTTTGCCAACGTGACAGAACATGTTTCAATAATGATACGTAAGTTTAGATGCCCTTCAGTGTAATGATGGTGAACGGCTGAAGATAAGAATGATGAACTAAAAAGCGTATTATGATCATTCAAAAAATATCCACATCTTATAGTGGTAGGTGTGCTGTCACTTCCAGTCTGCTAGACCTTTTTTTAGATATAAGCTTGCATTTTCTGCAATCTCACCTGATAGTAAGCGAGATGCGGTCTAAGATGTAGCACGTTTCCCCGAAAAGTGTTTCATCACTCCTGTATTGAATAGTTTCAGGATATACGAATCGGGAAAAATAGACGCCGACAGGAAGTTCTAGTCATTCGCGGTCTGCAGCAGAAATGATTTAGTGAATCGCTTCGTCCTGCTCAGAGGAGTGTCTCCAAGATGTGGATGGTAGCCTGCGGTATGTCTAGACGTCCGATGGCAGAATGGGGCCGGTGTAACCAGATGATGGAACTCCTATGTGCACTATCCTAAATGCACCCGATAGGATACTACAAGACTAGCAAATCTGCGTTGGTGCTCAAATCCATATATTTCTTGAAGATCAAATGGTAGCAGCATGATGAAATCAGTGGAGGCCAGAGAATGAGAAGGCCAGAGAATTAACCCATATTTATTTTTGCATCACAGTAACGTAGTTATTGATTTATTCGTAAAAGGGAAAAAAGTTTGCGTTAGAACTCGCGTAATAAAGTAATGAATGTAGTAGAAACACTTCATACCCGTAAGGATAGAGATACTTAGCAATCTGCCTATCTCACAAGAGACCGTACGTGACGATATAACATTAATATATGTATTGTATTATACAGAATCGGTTGGTAGAATACAGCTTCATTTAGTTAGAACGTTTGAATCTATATTTTCAAAATAGCTTAGCTTTCAGTGTAGCGCCGCCCCGAACCAGTCCCGTCGCTTCCTACGTACTATAACGCGAATGTACTTTTGCCCACTTTGAAATATCACGCCTGTCACGCAGAAGGACGCAACTGAAATGTTGTTAAATATTTAATAATAATTATCATAATCAATTTTAATTTATTAAAAGGGTATGTATATGGCATATAGGTATTGTGATATTATTTTTAAGTTAGTTACGAATTATGTAGAAAAGGTAGGTAGGTTGTATTTATTCGTTTAAAGTTTACATACATGTGGGTAGATTTGATTTTTTCGATTCATGGCACAAACGTTCTCTACATTTGCAGTGTAGATTCTACTAGAATACTGGGATGTATTTTTAAACAGGATATGTATTACAGGATTAAGAAGGAGATGATATTATATGTACTACCTTTAGTTTCTCTCTGCTTAGTTGAAAAGTAGACTAGCAGAGAAAGCTATTACCATAATTTCGGCTATTACTAAAAAAAACATAAAAACGTTACATCACGTCTGTAATCCCCGAAGGGGTAGGCAGAGGAGTGTAGTACACCCCCACGTGTCAACAGTTACATTTACGTTCCACAATGGAATAGGTGGTGAGCCTATTGCTATACGCTGTGCACACATCCAGACTCCCGAGTCATTAGAAATTCTAAATTATAAAAATCCAATAGGACCCGACCCGGAATTTGAATCCATTACCTTCGGATCGGCAGTCGCGCTTGCAACCACTTGACCAACGAGGCTGTCTCCGAGGCCATTACTACTTCTCATTTAATGGTGTCTCATAACCATTTTGATTTTTAAGTTACAACCGCTTCTTAAACAGTGCTGCCATCTAGTCGTAAGCGTTTTAATTTATTCAAGCTTAACACTGTACGAGGCATATATAAGTATGAACAAAATATAACAAAGTGGAAAACACTATTGTTTTTCGTCTATCATATATATCTGTGGGAATTAGGAATAAAAAGTGTCCAATTGTATATAAATTCTTGGGAAAGAGACTCAAGTAGAGTAAAAGATTAGAAGAGGTGATAGAACTGGGAAAATAATATGAATGGATATAATTATTTTGGCACATCTCACAAGGCCTCCATTTCTTAAATGAGACAAAATCAAGGCAAACGTGTTATAGTCTATGTACCTTGTAGTGGATACATATACATATGTATACATATTAATGTACTAGCTGTGCCCGCGACTTCGTACACATAGATTTCCTGTTTTGAAAAAATAAATTGACATAACTTTTTTATTTGTTAACCGATTTAAATGAAAACAACACAAAATGTTAAGTGAAGCCCATCACAATATAATCTTGAAAACTGCATTCAAATCGGATAAGCTGTATCTGAGATTAGCGTGCACAAACGTACAGACATACAGACAAAATGAAAAAACATTGTTTTGGGTTCTCTTGAGTATATGAAGGCACCGGACAGCGATCAGTTACAGTTTTATTATATGTACATAGATAGACATTTTGTAACTCCAATCATAAAACAAACAGTGGTTGGTTTTTACACACATTTTTGTCCCGAATGGAAATCGAACCCGTTGGAAAAACCATAAATTACTGACAATACAAGGGCACTGTTTTAAATTAAAATTGGTTAGAGGTTTCTTTACAAATTTAATAATTGACTCTAATATCAATCGCTGTAGAAATATGGATCGAATCGTGTGTGGATTTGTTGTGAGTTTCTTACATTTTAGATTTCTTAGCTCGGGAGCTCTCAAAAAATAAAAATAAAAATTATAATCGACCCAATTGTCATTCCACTGTTGGAATATGGGTCATCTCTCATAATGAGAGGGTTAAGGCCACAGTCTGCCACGCTAGCCAAGTGTGGGTTGGCAGACTTCATACATCTTGGATTTTTTTTTTTTTTTAATTCTGAAGTGTGCAGGTTTCCTCAAGATGTTGGGAGCTTTTACTACGAATATGTTCAAATTGACTCTGTCAGTGACGGATAAATTTCTAACTAAATTCTATCAAGGAGCCTTCCATGGTTTGGGTTTTTAAGTTCGGCTTACTTGAAAAAGAGTTAAAAAAACTCGACACTTAGTTCATTTGGTCGCCATTCATAGGTACAATTTTGATAGTACGGTAGATTCTGTGGGGCGTAATCTGTTAAGTACAAAAGGTCATTTTCCTGGCAAGTTACAATATTTCTGTGACATTGTGTAGACAGGGCCCCACTGTGCGCGGGCAGCTGTTGACGCGAAGCTCACAGCAATAGCTACTTCTGCTATATGGATAATTCGGCACTGGCTTCAGTCCACTGTTTAACTTAGGTATCCTCGAATGAGCGCTATGGTATCCTGTCTGCGGTTTCCCGCATCCAGCTTCTACTTCCAGTCGTTTGCTGATACTCACTCAACTTAGCCAGAATAGCTAAGTATTATACAATATAACATGTTCCTTGTATGAACTTTAACAAGTCACTATATACCATTTTCACTAATGTATCAAGGATTGTAACATAATATTTTTTATTTTGCAATTTTATTCAGTATTTTGTCTAATCAATTATACATAATTACATGTTAATGATTATTTTTGTTCGTTTTAATGGCAGCTGTGTTTATTTAAAACATTAATCAATTTGAATTACTCACGAAGAAGGGAAAATTCCCAAAAAAACATATTAACACGGCAGGTGTATTAACGCTATTTCGATAAATTTTGCTAATATCCTGTCGTAGATTAACCATTTTGATCGTATTTTATTTGTCTGTACATCAGAACTGCGTATATTTTATTGGAACGTTCTCGAATACTGTCCATACCAGAAGTATCTAGAACATTCGAATAAAAAATATACATCGCAATTAAAAGTAAAACTTAAGACCGTTTTCCTCGTACTTACTTAATATTACACACAAAAATTACGAGCCAAAGAACCATTTAAATGATATTGAGAACGCTTAAAAAGCTTCAAAAGCTTGTAAATTGTGTAAAATGAAAGTCGCAAAATGTCATATGGAGCTAATTTATTCTATAATTACACTCGTCAATATCTTTTGCTCTGGAGCTGGTATCTTTATGACTCTAGTCCGACTGGTTGAAATTAATGCCATGTTTGTTTCAGCTTTTACTCATTACCTAATTATTCATTAAATTAAAAAAAACCATTTTGATATAGCATCAACGTCCGTCGAAAAGGTCAGGTGAACATATTTTGTGATAAGTTGTAAATTACTCGATAATCATCGATATCGATATAAGTAATCGATAATCGATAACAAATAATTTTGTATAATCATAATAAATTACAATGTCTATGAACATAATAATATTAATACATATAATATTTTTTTGCGTCATCTACCTTTGAATTCGGATATCTTTGTCGGTCTCACATCGTTACGAGTAAAAATAATAAAATAATAATGTAGGCTTATTTAAATTAATTATTGGCCTCCATTAATTAAAATATAATTATATATTTAGATATATGCTATTTAAAATATCTTAATAATCATCAAATCTTTTATTATTCCATTGATGAACAGAGGGATCCTCTCAGAATGAAAAGTCTATAGTACCGGTGAAGTGCTAATCACTAAACATAACACGAACACCTTTTTAAAAAAAAACTTTAACTCTTCAGCAATTTTGAAATATTTAAGACTGACTAGGTTGGCCACACAAGTCAACTTTTCCACCAGCGAGCTTGGTAAACGTTTCAGTGTGCCTATTTCACAAGTAATGCCCTTATACATATTTATTTGTTATTCATATTTGTACATAACTAAAACATTAAAAAAACACGAAGAATTATGTATTAAAAAAAATGTACCTCATTTCAAATTCTCAGCTCCGCGCTTCTGAGTACAGCTCGCCAACTGTCTAGAGCCGGGCTGCGAGCGGCCGACGAGCGGGACAAAAACACTGGATTTATATTTTTTTTATCATTTTATTTATTCCCTCTTATTCCCGTGTTTTATTTTCGTTAAATTTTTGCATATCGCCGAACGGCCCGTTATTGTTTTTACGTCCTGTAGGGTGAGTTCACACGGTTCGGTGTCTATTCATAGTTATAGTGCTGTTTTCGAATTACGAAATCTACATCTTTACATTTTCTTAATACCTATCTATAAACTTATATATTTTCCAATTTCGAACTCTACTACTTTACATTTACTTACATCTATCTATTTACTTAGTCGTTTCCAAATATCGAGCTCTGCACCTTTACATTCTCTAACACCTATAAATATACACACGTACTTAGATATATTTTAAAACAGAATTCTCAACTCTACCATCTCTACGGTATCTATATTCTCCATTCTGTATTGTAACTACCTATATTTTCCTGGTTATATTAATTTCGCAACATATAAAGCACAAAACTAGTTACAAAATCTGTTGCCATAAACAATAATTAATAATTAATTTGAGCGACGCGCAATTATTTTGCGGTCAAAATATAATTATTCTGTTGAACAAACAACAGAATCACTTTGTTTACGTAAATATAGGTACATACATACATACATATTATATACGTTCTCTAAGGCGTATACAGTTTGCCAAGCTGCACTAGGCTAGCGTGGCGGACTATGACCTTAATCTTTCATTTTGAGGGAAGACCAGTGTCAAACAGTGGGAAGATAAACAGATTAAAAGTAATATATATCCCACTATTGATATGAACATTTGCAGTCTCCTCAGACCTTACTGCGAACGGCGGGAGCTCATGATGAAGAATCTCGTACGGGTCCGAACCTGGTCCCCCGGAAAACATACGTGAGTTAAGCTTGCATATAATTTTAGTACATATAATTGTTATAAATTTACGAAACGTTTTTTTGTAACACACATGCTTTCATATAAAATTTTCAGCGATAGAATAACCTTCATTACCGCATTGATTGCTGTTGCCTCGAAAGAATATGACGTTGGTGTCAAATTTCCATGAGAGCTTTCGCTTGGAATGTATGATGTGCAGCCTGTTACAATTCTAATCGATAACGAATACTAAACTTTATGGAGGCCTTCAACACCAGACAAAATATCCGTCGGAAAACTTAGTATTATTGATGAGTGATGGTACTCGTATCACCTATTGGCTGTGTATCACTGTATTGTAGGTACTGTCTCCTGAACTCTGCAGAGAGACAAGCTCAGCATTGGAAATTATAAAGATTATGTCAACATCTTATTGTAGGTACACAAATATTACAGTTCCACTTATTAAAATTGAACAGAATTAAGGTTAATATTCAATTAAGGGTATATTTAATGTATTACACTCTGCCTACCTCTTCGGGAATTACAGGCGTGATGTTACGTTTACGTAAGGTTATTTTTAATTACGAGTGTACTACACTGCTCTGTCTACCCGTTGGTTGGTAAAACTAGTTAAATCTTACCTAGTTAAACTAGTTAAAAAACGAATTAAATCTTACCAGGAAATCCTTCCAGTCAAGCAATGTGTGAGAAAAAGAGTGTTGGGGAGGAGACATACATATACATATGTGTTCACGATACACGTTTCATCAGGAATTTGAGTGTTTGGATTCACTACTAATAAATCTTAAAATAGGTTTATTATATATTCACGCCAATGTCTTCCGAGGTATCTAGAGAGTAAGAATTGCTAAAAGTCTGTATTTTAACATACCTGATATTCTCTTTTAAATTCGTCACTCTCTACATACTCGCACGCTGTTTGTGGAAACTTGGATCTCTTTTAACAGAAACTTTTCAAAACAAGAACTGTGAATACTATGAAACAATAGCAGAGGGTAGATACTAAGATGTAGTAGCACGTCCTAATTGTATTCTATATGTATAATAATAATAATAATCGACCTATTTGTCATTCCACTGTTGGAATATTGGTCTCCTCTCATATTGAGAGGGTTAAGGCCATAGTCCGCCACGACTCCACACACTTTAGAATGTTTTTTTTAATCAATTCTAAAGAGTACAGATTTCCTTATGATGTTTTCCTTCACCGGTAGCAAGTGATATTTAAACTTAAAACGCACTTTTGTACAGTGGTGCGTGCCATGGATTTGAATCCAGCACACCCGCAATGAGAGGCTGAATTCTTAACCACTAGGCTATCACTGCTTTTAATTTATTGTACTGCTTTGATTACTTTTCTTAACTTTTACTTCACACCTAAACGTAACATCACGCCTGTAATCCTTAAAGAGGTACAAATATAATAAAATTTATGTGGAATATAAAACAGGCTGCATTATTGAGCAACAGATTAAAAATGTCCAACCCAATTTTAAATATATACTCGCCAGTTTTAAAATTGGAACGCAATGCCGTTAAGAACGGCAATTTGAAAATAGAAACCAAATTGATTTAACACTGGTCGAATATATTTATAATTAAATGTACAGGTGTTTTATACATTGGTAGACATTTCATTAGAATATACGTTATTATGACTTGACACGTTGTGTGTCTGTATTCTCAAAATAATATTTTAATGTAATTTAAAAAAAAACGCAACATCACGCCTGTAATCCCCGAAGGGGTAAGCAAAGAAGTGTAGTAGTACACTCCCACGTTTCAGTTACGTTTAAGTCCCATGGAATAGGTGGTGAGCCTTTTGCCTTACACCGGGCACTGATCCAGACTCCGAGTCACTACCAGAAATTCTAAATTAGAAAAACCCATTAGTACTCGACCCGGGGCTTGAACCCAGGACCTCCCGTTCGGCAGTCGCGCATGCAATTATTGGACCAACGAGGCAGTCAATTAATGTAACTTGTTATAGTTAATAATGAAAAAATGTGTAATTTAAAAGTTTTCTATAACATTAAAGTTTTTAATTTATTAATATTAATTAAACAAGCGACATATGTGAATGTGGTTTTTTTTTATAAACCATATTGAACACAAGGCTTTTATTATACATACTTGCATATATATATAAATGTATGTATAGTTTTTATAAAATGGAATGTAGAGTTCATACTCTACTACGCAATATGTCGTACATATTTAAGGTCACAATTTGCATAAGAAAAAGATTTAAAAATAGAAACACGTTTATACTTTTAGTGGTGCGGTCAAAATATCGCTAATTTATTAAAAGCGTGCATAACATCGATTTTAAATGATTGTGATATTGCCTGCTGTTGCCTGACATTTTATGCACAGAGAAGGAAACAAGAAATATCGAAGGCAAAAATATACTTTGATGATCTTCGAATGGGAGGGTTAAGACTTTAGTCTACCATACTGGCCATGTGCGGGTTGGCACACTTCACACGCCTTAAAGATTTTTTTTAAACTAAGGTGTGCAGGTTTCCTCTCTCGTTTTCCTTCACCGTTATAGCATCGTCATCGTCATCAGCCTATTTCAGTCCACTGTTGGACATAGGTCTCCTCCAATGAGCGCCATCGCGCCCTGTCCTCGGCTTGCCGCACC
>DWJK01006854.1:0-10213 GCA_018248815.1 Croniades pieria auraria | reverse complement strand
TACCGTTTTAGTGCATATTGCATCGAAGAACGCGGTACGTTAAGGATAATAGCCACTTCACGATGGGTCATCCCTTGCTTGACTAATGCCATTGCTTGTGCTATCTGACTTGGTGACAAAAGCATCTTTATGGATCCTAAGGCGCCTTTAGATGTTTGTTTATCACAATAAAACCAAAGAACTTCTACAACTTAACACTTGCAAATTCCAGAACACAATTCAAAACGTACACTTTGTCGGATAAATGACACGGTTCAACTAAACTTCAGAACCCAAACCAAAATGCACTTCAACTTAGTCAATTACCCTCTTAGGATTAACCTAAACATTATTAATTCTACCCACTTATACAATATGAACAAAGTTAGACACACTTAAAAATTTGTTATCGCATGTTATGAATTTGGCCAAGATTCCGTGCCGCTGAGTAGATGGAAAGCACGTCTTAAGCGCACTATGTTCGCAATATGGCGCGCATAAAGCCCACTCTGACCCACCGATACTTTGTGGGCGAAGTGGGCGCGATGTGGTCGGGAACAGTGACGTCATCTAAAACGTGAGCGATCGTTCGCGATGATTACAGGTCTCAAGTGGAACGATACAGAGGGTGTTACTATCGTTGCGGACGTTCAGTGGAACGCATCCAATGTCATGTCGATTAAAATCATCAGAGAATTTTCGTGTTGAGCGGAGTGTTGGTGTCTTATTCCGTTATTTATTTTGTGTAGTATCTGTGGTTTTCCGAAGTCAAAAGTAAATAAGCATTGATTATTTTTGTTTTGCTTTAGTAATTACAAAAAAGCACTAAGAGTTTGAAGATCGTAGTTATGCCGTACGTAACTAGAGGTACGTTTCCCATTTAGCATTCAATAGACATTTAAGTTAAGGGCATATAAATTATTTTTTGGGCCACGTCAGACATTGGTTTATCTTGATATTGTTTTGTGGGCTACAGGAAGTGCTTATGTTTAGCTTTAAAGCGTTAATTCGGGTCATGTAATTAAAAATAATATGCAGGTATAAATATCGAACATATTAGGTCATTTCTTATCAGCATTGTCTTCTTTTGTGGAACTTTAACCGTTTTTAAGATTTTTATTTTGAAAATTTCAGATGGCACATTGGTGGAACAAGAACCCTTCACTATATCTGGCATGCTCAAGGGCATCTTCAACTTTTTCTACCTATTGTGAGTATTATTTTTATGGAATCTGTATATTGTATAAATTTATTTCATCATCAATGTCAATTTTATTGTCCCACAGTTCAGTATAGGTTTCCTCTCAGAATGATAATGTCATGGTCTATTATATGGATTAGTAGACTATAAGCCTAGAAAAACAATGTTACACAATGTTATAGCAAGAGATATTTCATTAAAGTATACATATCTTTTTATATTCATAAGTACACATTAAGATTTAAATGGTAGACACAGGGCTTTAATTGATCCCCTACCTCTTTCTTGTACCGGACATCTAGATGCGCAACAGGACATCCACTTTTCTTTTCCAAGCAGTCAAAGAATGGAACATTATGTTAGAGTTGTTACAAGTATTATTTGTCAGATAAGAATATTTGATAAGAAGAGATGAGAATAAGCAGTGAGATAAGAATGACCTGTGATAGCCTAGTGGCTTAGTTTGTAGCCTCTCACTCCAGAGATCTCTCTCTCACTCACTCCAGGGTTCAAATCTATGGCACTCAATTCTATACAAAAATGTGTGTTTTAAGATTAAATATCATTTACTAACAGGGAAAGAAAACATTGTGAGTAAACCTGCACACCTTAGACATTGTATTAAAAAAATTTTAAGGTTAGTCAACCTACATTTAGTTAGTGTGGCAGAGTATGACCTTAACCTTTTCATTGTAAGAGCCGACCTGTGTTCCAACAGATGAATGACAACAGGGTAAACCCGAGCAGAAGAATGTTTGAGCTGTATGTGTGACAAACTTTGCAACAATCCAAATACATTTTTTTCTGCTGACAAAGTTGAAACTTAATTTCCAGGATTCGGACACTCATCAATCCCAGTTACAGCAAGCATGGTGACAAGTATGTTAGAGATTTTCGTCCGCCGGGTAGTGGGTATGTATTGTTAACTATTTGTATACCTTAAATGAAATTTATGAGGACCTCTGTTACACAATTGTCCCTCATTATTGGTTCTCATAATTGTACTTGTAAAGGGCCAATAAACAATACATTTAAACTTGATCAGGTATGTGTACACTCCACTTTTGATTAAGATTGCCCATTTTGATGAAATTTATAATGGGTCTATGTGTAACTGTTCTAAGACTAATTGGGTAAGAATGGGCAAAGATATAATGTTTGTTGTCTTAAGTAATTCATGAAAATCTGAAAAGTTGTGCTAGTATCTACATGTGACCAGTATCACTAAATAGGACTTATTTTTGCAGCATAATCCTACAAAATATCAAAAGTCACTTACACTTTCGAAAATGTATTTCACTGGTTACCACTACAGACCCCCATCAAGGAAAACTTTTCTTTTTTCTTGAAATTTCCTTTTTTTGAAACCTACACCAATTATTGTTCTATATACAAATTGTTTTTCTTTTTTATTTTGACTATTGGGCAGGCAGGCCTTCTTGAACATGTAATTTTTCCCTTGTTTTTTCTCTTGTTGATAAATATACTTACAGTTTTTGTCCGCCAAATAGTGTCCCTGTTATCATGTGCATTTGTATCTAATTTCAGACCTCCGAAGCCCCCATCGAGGAAGTTTGGCGGATTTGGCCCATCTGGATCTGGACCACCTCCTCCACCGATGGGAGGTTGTGGATGTGGTGGTTAACTCTTTTGACCATGTAGATACAGACCAGACAAATTCTCATTACTTGTAACTGCATTTGAAAAATAGAAAATAACTTGCTATTAACCAAAACAAATTTAGTTCTAAATGTTTTTCACTTCTATTCTATTCTTTTCTTTCTATTCTTTTTCTATATTTATTTCTTCTATTCTGTTCTATTTACATTTTAACATTCTATAGTTGTAAATTAACTGGTCTGTATCTTTTTATTACTTATTATGTCAAAACCTGATGCCCAATATAACTTTTATCTTGTTATATAATATGTTATATAACATAAACTGTATGCTGTCTGTCATACAAAAATAATTATCCTTTGTTGATTGGGTTTCTTTTACATTCCTTTCACTTATACTCAGTAAATGTCTTCGATAATGATATGTGTTAATTTGATTTGGTGAATATTTCATCAAATTTAGAAATTGATTTGATAAATAATAATTAGCATTTGCTTTTGGTCATACACATATCTAATTAATTATTATAGAATTTTCTATAGAGTTTTAATCTTTTAACAATTTTATATCTGTCTTTATTAAATATTAGTACATGAATGCTTATTAAACTTGTTAGCCGTTAATCATGTACTAAGATGGAGGTTGGGGAATCTAATACATATAGTGTTGTATTATATTATATTATGTAGCTCAAAATAAATTTTAAATATATAACTATTTTAGTTTATTTCAATTTTGGCTTATATAAAATGTGTACACAGATCTGTTTTAACTGACTGTATTTTAAATAAATAATATATATAATAAAAGATAAACCTTGTATAACTTAACTATTATTGTAAGGTTAATATTGTGAATGTCTATTATTAACGTCCTATATTGTTGTATTCATAGTCTTCGTTACGTGAATGTTATATTAGTTTGATTTTGCTTCATGTTTACAATAATTTTTCTGTATAATATTCTTTCTTTTAAAATATACTCTTATTACGTAGTGCAATAGATTTTTTTATTTCTATTACATTTATAACTCTATCTATGTCTAACAAGACACAAATACATTTAACAATATCATATGGATGAATTATTTTTGGAATAATATGAAGAATGTATCATTTAGATTGTGATAACTGCTTGATATTAAACATTTATATACATACAAATGGTAATTGTCCTCTAAACTGGACATATTCAAATATTTGCACCCTTTTCAAATTACTGACGCGATTATGACGCGTTTTAAATCTGAAGGTATCCTTCAGACAGACTGTTTGGACAGACAGTCATGGTCATGTTCTAGAAGGAAAATTCAATCAGTTATAGTGAAAAATAGAAGATTGTATTGAAATAAAAGAATAGTCGCTTATTTTGTACATTTTTTATTTTGTGTTAACACATCAGGTAATAACTATTCAAAAACAGTGCTGTATCCTTCTATAAACACACTAAATGTTCTAATATTTTCAAACAACAAACATTTATTGTTATCGTCATTAGTCATCAACATGTCCATTAATGGACATATGCTATAATGCGGAGCTGTGCCCATAATCCTCATGCTGGGTATGCGGTTTGGGGTTTACTTCTCATAAATACGCATACAATGACATCGTATTCTCAGCTCATAAAATGTTTACATTAGACGTGGCACAATTAATCTAGATTTTATGTCAGACTATTGAAATTTTTAGACTGTATGAACTTCTAAAGCTCAAAATTGACTTGACCTATCTTGATGAAAATCAGTATATAGAAAGAATATGTGATTGAGGGAATGGAATACTACGTATGGCTTGAGTAAATCTCATGTTAATGATAAAAAAAATGTATGTCAGTATTTTTGTATTTCTTCAGAAGACACTGCTTTCTTTTTTGTAGTTTCGGGTATCAGTGGTATTAAACTCTTCACATTATATATAGATACAGTCACTAATAATGAGGTTCTAAAAATGTCTGTGTTATTTAATTTCAAATTACTCCTTGCGGAGCGAGTACTGTTTAGGGCACACATTTAAAGGCCATTAACTAAACATTTTGGATTTGATTATGTGGAATGATTTCATGGTGATTGTATTTAGTGGGGGAATCGACGTATTCTTATCTTTCAAGGGTCCTTTTATTTCTATGTCATATTTATATTCCATGTTCTAAAAGATAATGTCAATATAAATAAATATTGAAAATGAAGAAAAGATCTACCAACTTTAGTAGACGTTGATGATATAATGGAAAAGCCCCCGGTGTAATCAACGCCTGGAGCAGGAGGATGTCGTCCTATTCCTCAAAAAGCTGCTATAAACACATTATTAAGAACTATGGACCTATTTCATTCCTGAGTTATGTCTATGAGTTGTTTTCTACAAAATCAAAAGTATTAAAACAAAACAATGTAACAATGTAGACAAAATCAAAGCATTGTTCGTTGAAAATTCTTCCGGGACCGATTTCTCTTACCAGGGTTTCTCTGGAGGTTATTCAGGATTGTGTTTCCTCGAGCAAATTCTGCAGTTGGTCAAATAGGTCTATGTTCGGTGTCTCTTCGATGGATCAGAAACAAAGCGATCGGACAGAGTACCAAAGTTAAAGAAAAAAATTCAGCGGAATGATGCTTCCAGCGTTTTAGGAACTATGACTGACAAGGACATTTTAGGTGAAGTTTTTTTTTTATAAACTTTGTTTTTAAATTATTAATTAAATTCGTGTTACTAATGATAACATAGATTATATTCTAAGTTAAATCATATCAGCAAAATCAACAAATATATGTATCTATATTTTATAATAAACATCCGAATATATTGTTGAAAGTTAATAAATTTGCTGTAGTGTTGTAAGATTTTTGGTCAGAATTTTACTCAGCATCCTTTTTAAGCATTGAAAATCTTAAAGGAACAACAGCGACCGGCTCTGATGTGCTGGGTTTTTCAATATATATGCTCCAGGTCATGTCCCCTAAATCGAAAATCCCTGCAAACAATACGGCATTGTTTAGACATGTTCTTGTTTCTGTTCACTATATTCTTTTTATAACCAAAAAACTTATGAAAATAGTTAATACTAAGAGTAAAAGTCAAAGGTAACTATTTTAGCCAGTGTTTGAAGTGGTTGACATATTCACTATATATCAGAGTATAAATTAATTGGTCAGTGCGTGGCAATAACAATCCTGCTTAGGTAGATGCGTATAAATGATGATGCAGAAGATCTCGATAAATTCCGCATGAATTCAATTACATTATTAAATTTCGTCATATTCTTAAGCAATGAACAAACATACCAGCTGCAATAGTCTTGATTATGGACTCGGTTTTCTCTTGGAAGACCGGATACTCGTTGTTGTCGGTGTTTGATAGAATGTCTTCGACTTCTTTCCTGGTCGCTATTTTGGGGTGCGCGTATATACATTGCAGGCGCGCTTGGCTACTGTTGATGATCAGCCCGTCAACCTCATTGATATTCATGCGTTGATACCTGAAGCCATCAAGCTCATTTGAAGCAAACCCGTAAACACATACTTATACGCACAACATAAACTAGAAAGGTCGATGTTAGGAATGCAACGATTTAATAGTACTCGTGCATAATAATAATTTTAACGTAATAACAAACGTAACATCACGCGTGTATCTCCCCGAAGAGGTGGCCAGAGCAGTGTCGAAAACTCCCCCAGTTACGTTTACGTCCTACAATCGAATAGGGGTTGAGCGTGCGCCTGCCACAAATCCAGACTCTGAGCTCGTACTAGCAAATTCAACTTAGTAAAACTCAATGGTAGCTGAGGGACCCGGGGATCGAACTTAGAACCTCTCGCTCAACAGTCGCGCTTGCAACCATTCGACCACCAAGGCAATAATAATTTTATAAGCGCTTTGCATAAGGATTATTTTAGAATTATTAAAATAATATTTTTTAGATTAATTCGCATATTATACATCTTTAGATATTCATATACTTACATATTGCAGTGAACTAAGTGTTCGTTTACGTAATGGTGTATGTCCAAACGCGATTTATTTTCCTCGAGATTGGGCGCAACTTCAACATTGTAGAGATCACGACTTCCACTTTCGTCTGTCCACATCATGTTTAATGAGAACCCGTTGCCGATGCCGAGGCCCTCGTCGCGCAATATTCGTTCAGCGTCAGCAAAGTTCTTAGCAGCTAATAATGCTCTAGTTATGAAGGTCCTCGCTGTTAAAAGTTAGGTTTAGATAGGTAAAATGCATTGGGTTGCCATGTGTTATACTAAGGCACTAGTCTCGTTGTCGCAAATACGCCTATAAGAATTTTAAAAATTGAACAACCCCTACACTTTTGTCCAAATTATACTTCATTTTGTAATAATCGGAAATATCGATTAATACGATTTACGAAAGCTTGAAACGATTATTAATACAGTAAAACAAAGCGAAAAGGTATTATTAGGTTTCCTAATCAGCGATATTCCGGTAATCTGTACCTACAGCTTATCCATCTTCATGTTGTTAATAAACGTTCAGAAACATCACTTCGTTAACCGATTTCGTACAATCTTGTATGTTAAAGCTATCTCCTTTCATGTTATTATAAATTTAATTACATTATTGCTCACCCTAGCCTAAACTATAGAATCTAAAAGCCTATTATTTATATGATATATTCAATTAATTCCGACGATCTCGCGGTTAAACTTGTGGTCGCTTCAAAGACACAAACTTTTGTCTGCCTAAGCTGTCTTTCAGTCACAATAAGTTGGTAAAGTTGCGTGTAAAATGTATCCAGATTTGTACGATTGATCGGTCCACTTACGAGTATTTCCAGGTTTGAGTGTTTGAGGGCTAAGTGTGTTAATAGAAAAGACGAGTCCGTTTTCAGTGTAGCCCATTGTGTAGCCTGGTAATTGGCCAGCGTAACACAGGGACGCGAACCTCTCTTCTACGGCCTGAAAAAATAATGCAAGTGGGCAATAAAGGAGATTAATAATATTGATTAATAATAGTGTATTGTATAAATACTGGATAAAAAGAGTTGTTGTACGATTAACTTTTTTGTATTTATTACGAAAGAACGTCGACTGCCTCGTTGGTCGAGCGGTTGCAAGCGGGACAGCCGGTCCTGGGTTTAAATGCCGGGTCGGGTACTATTGGATTTTCAGTAGTTTTAGAATTTTTGGTAGTGACTCAGAGTCTGGAAATGTGCCCGGTGTATGGCAATAGGCTCACCACCTATTCCATGGGACGTAAACGTAACTGGTGGTACGTGGGAGTGTATTACACTCCTCTACCCCTTTGGGGATTATAGGCTTGATGTTACGTTTTTTAATTATAACAGTCACATCATTTGTCAGATCATGTTATTATGACGTTCTATTTTGCATATGCCCATATTTAGTCATGGATAAAAGACGAACCGATCTAGGTAGGTATCTGAGAATTTAGGTATATTTATAAATATAAACGTTTTGAATATTGCAAAAGATTATATTCAGAAACCTGAAAAACAGTTTGTTACTCGGAATGATATGTTATCTGAAAATAGAAAAATTATCAACAGCAGCCTGCCTGTCATTTTGGGCAGCCTCCGTTTATAGATAATCTCGCCCAACTTACAAATTGTACAGGGCTCTGTATAAAAGGTGAAGATTTTATCAGCTCACCCCTTGTTTTTTATCTTCCGGCGACGGGATGATGTGCGCCGACATGATATAGAAGTGGTTCAGTGTTTCCGTGTAAGCGTCCTCCGTGTGCCCTAAGATGGTCTGGAATTTATATAAAAAATATTAGATTTTACTAATCTGTTTTATTTTTAGACTTGCTCACTTACCTTTAATTGACTTTTATTTTTAGATTTTTTTGGGTAATTGAATCAATTACTTTATAGTCTGTGCCACAATTTTTAAAAGAGGCGTCTATGTACTTAGTAACAGTATGTGTATAAGTGATAGGTTGATGAGTCAGCCACTCTCTTCTTTTCTAGCTTTATATATATATATGTATTATATTAACCTGTTTCTTATTCTGGAAGGCGATCGTGCTGCAGCCGCCTGTATCGTTACGCGGGAAACGATCTTCGTTGATTGTTTCGATGAGATCATCCATTTGGAGCAGAAACAGCTAAAAAGTCATAAACAACAAAAAAAGTTAAAATATGTTTCAAAGATTGGGGGTTTTCATGCGTCTTATACTTAAAACTAACGTAGCGTGGGTGCAGGAGCTGGCAGCTGGTATGCTAATTTTGTTTATTTTATTAAGTGTTCCCAAATCATCGTACTGTTGGGATCTAATCCCACGATTGGATAAGAGTCTCCTCTCAGGGAGAGGGTTACGGAGTTATCTAGTACTTAGTTGTACATGTTTATTATTTATTATGGCTATTTACTTTTGCCTGGTTGGTCGAGTGGTTGCAAGCCAATTGCTGAGCGAGAAGTCTTGGGTTCGATTAGGTATTAATGGATTTTTGTAACTTGAAATTCCTAGTCACCACAACCATAAATATCGGCTAGTCTACGAATACTGTTGGACATAGGTCTTTGGTGAGAAGTTTTTGTCCATAATAAGCAATAATAGAGTACGCTGATGCCAAGTGGGGTAATTCCTAGCAGTACCTCGGAATCTGGGTTTATGCCTGGTGTATCACAATAGGCTAAGGTATTCCATGATAGGACGTGGAACGTAACTAGCGAAACGTGGGAGTGACACTCCTCTGCCAACGTTTAGGCGCGGGCGTGATTCTCCGTTGCTATTTTTCTACACACGGCAAATGAATTAGTGTTAATATTCTAACGTTTTGCACATTTTTTTATGCACGTTTAGCAAGCTCTGCCGTGGCTCTTTGGTTCTTGAGCTCATACAAATTGTCACGCATTTTTCCCAGAGGGGTAGGCAGAGATTAACGATTTCCACTTGCTACGGTCTTGCCAGACTTCTGTCGCCTCTTCTAAGTTAATTAAAGTCCCCATACACGCTCGTCTCTTGAAAGATTTAATGACTCGACCTTCTTTGATTGTCACCGATACGATCCAGGCACATACGTGTAGGTCTACCTCTTATGTCATCTGCACCCGCCTTATATATGATTGGTTAATCCACTGACATTCATTCTTTTTATACGACTAGATCATCTAAGCGGTCCTTGCTTAATCATAGTTAGTACATTCACTTTCACACCGCGTCGTTCTCTTATTATATTATTTCTAGTTTTTTCAGCTATACAGCTCACATATTATGTATATGTGGGTTATGTGAATTAAAATAAATTCATAGTATGACGCCAAGATAATAAAAAGGGCGCTAATCCTTTAACCGGCCAGCACGTTGCACGTTGTTAGTAACATACGAATATTTTATTATTAATATAGTAATATTTTAAAAATGATACTAAGACGTAACAGTGAGAATGAACATTATCACGGGCATGAAGTTATTACATAGTAAT
>DWJK01006853.1:0-10213 GCA_018248815.1 Croniades pieria auraria | reverse complement strand
GATCCAGACTCCGCGTCACTACTAGAAGTTCTAAATTAGAAAAATCCAATAACACCCGACCCGGGATTTGAACCAAGGATTTCCCGGTCGGCAGTCGCGCTTACATCACTCGACCAACGAGGCAGTCAATAATTATATAATATGTACTAGCTGTGCCCGGCGGTGTCACCCGCGTTAATTAGAGAAAAATCTATAAAAAAACTATTTTAAGAACATCACGCTATGATAACCAAGAGTAAATATAGTAAACTATTTTGGCTATAATGGCTTACACATAAGATATAGATATATACTGTGGCGGTCTTTTTTGCAGGACTATTTAAGATAAAGATTTCTATCATACATTACATATGTGTAACTCTAGCGGTTTTGGCAGCGCACGCCAGAATAGCTCGCAGGTGGTAGATTTTTTTCTACTTACTTGATATAATGAACAATTCAAACAATATTTTTATAAATTGTAGCCTATGTGTTATTCTGATGTATAAGCTATATCATTGTAATGTTTCATTAAAATCCATTTAGTAGTTTTTATGTGAAAGAATAACAAACATCCATCCATACTTATAACTTTCGCGTTTATAATATTAATAAGATGTAGTCGTGTAATTTGTAACAAAATGTATCTATTTAAGAATGTTTTTTTCTCGATCCTTTTGTCAATTCTCTGTTTTAATATTCGTTTCCTTTCAGAACGAAAGGGTTTAAGGCATAAACCATAAGCCATAGTCTACCACGCTGGCCAAGTGCGGATTGGCAGATTTCACACGCTTTAGAGAATTTTTTTTTGTAAACTGTTTGGTGTACAGGTTTCCTCTTTCTTTTCATTCACCGTTATAGCAAGTAAAACTTAATCATAAAATGCAAATTTTTGTAAAGAATTACGTACACCATAGATTTGAACCCAAGAAACACAGAGTGAAAGGTTGAATTCTAAACCACTAGGTTATGACTACTTGAAAAAAGCTTAAGAACGTTGTAACGGTTCATTTCTGTTTTTTTTTTCTTTTCTCTTTCAATTTTATACATATAGGAGATAATACGGTCAGAAGTATTGGATTCGGTTAGAATAGCATGTTCCTTACAATTCACTGACATTTGGATTAAACTGTGCACAAAACTTATCAACCATAACCTTCCGTTTTCCAACCAGAGGTGGCAGCACACGTTACCTGAATCAAGCTGTGGAAATTGTCAAAAGATAGACATATTTACATAGAGATATTATATATAGAGTGGGAAGCCAGCCTAAAGTGTATCCATCGAAAAAAAGAGAAAGCTAATGAGGCTACCTATCTGTCTCTTTCTACTCGCGCACGCACAGGTAGCGTTAGAGTTCATCATTTGAAAAACAAGCTGTTCTTTTGCTGCGCATGCGTCAGTAATGAGATAGAGAGACAGTTAGGGCGATCGCGATAGTTTCTCTCTTTCTAACCGTCGGACGTTGCCGCTTACAGGCAGCCGTATTTCTTCCCTACTCTATAATATAACATCTGTATGCATATTTACTAACATGAAAACGTTATCAACATTATATTGTCACGCCTGATCTCTTAACGGGGTGTCAGAGAGCAGCGATTGTCAAATACATTTATGATTACAGACCTGATATTTATATTGTGAAAGAGGGACTTCGAGAAAAAAATAATTATAAATATTAAGACGTAATGAGTATGAGACGTTGTGATTATTTCGCGTTGTAAGGAATTTCGCTGTGGTAAATCAGAAAATATTCGACGAGTATATCCGAAATAGAGGAAGGCCATGACCACACTTTATTTAGCGGTTCCAGTACATGTTAATGGACATGCGATTACAAACCCAGTTGAAAACAGGCCTTTTGATTGATCCCCTCTCAAATGACCTTCAATGACTGTTGCCAAATCGTGTGACCTAGCTTACATGTAAGCCATGACTTCTCCATAGCTAAATTTGTAATATGAAACGTATTTGTATCTGCTTGTATAATCTGCTAAAGATGAGGTATTGCAAATTTATGAAGATTGCACATGCAATTGCACATAACGGTATTGCGGCTAGGACATTTGAATATGACTTGCGCGTAGAGCGATACAGTAACTAATTTTTTTAATGATTTCGCAAATCAGTTAAGTGCGATGTTTCGTTTACTTATGTATGATAATCGTCGAAAAAATTTTAATTACGAGCTGAATTAAACTTTTTATGCAATAAACAAGAGATACTAGTTACATATTATTTATATTGTAACTGAATTTTTTTATTAGCCCCTTGTCCAGCAATTCAACAACAAAAAGGTCCATGATAGTTATTCACAGATTGTAACATTTGAATATTATATTTTTAATACTACTAACAAGAAATAGCTTTCTGATCATCCGTTGGCTAAAAAATTGTCTCATTTATCTATACAACCTGAATTCTACAATTTGTATTATAATATCGTCATATCAGGTCCTTAATGCGGGAGTCAAAGAGCAGCGATTTCCTTATCGCTGTCCTTACATACCAGATGTGTTTCTACTACATCCGTCACTCTCTTCATACACGCACGCCGGTTTTAGAGACTTTTTGGAATGTAAGAGGGGAGATCCAACTGAAGGCGAATGAAATATGTGACGTAATATGAGCACAATTTATCTCTATACGTAAATTTAAATGTACGAAGTAACTCATCTAATTCCAACTATTCCACTGATTTATCATCGCAGAGCTTAACCTACTTAGAAACATACCTTTTGCACAAACAGTTTCTTCTGTCCCATAGGCATATAACAAAAAGGATTTGTAGATATTATAATTTCTAAATGATAATTTAGTTTATGAAAGCTTAGTTGAAAATGACAAATACTTCTTATTACAAATGTTTACTACATAATCTTTTTTGAAAACTCTTTTCGATTGGGCAAGAAAATAATGAAATGCTCAGTATGGAAATTGGTCTCTTTTTTTTTTAATGCAAGAAAAGACAGAAGTAACATTATAACATAGGAAAACAATATTCAAAATCCTAGGGTAAAGCAAGATATAAGCAGCAGTCACAGACATGTTTTAATTTTAATATAGACTTAATAAAGTTTTAAAGTGGCTGGCGTTGATTGGATGCAAAGAGCCGAAGATCAACCCTAGTGGCGTGAAATTGGTGAGACCTATGTCCAACATTGGACGATGACAGGCTGATAGTGTACGTGTGAAGTTTAAAAAAAAGTACTTGGATGTAAGATTTATAATCATTGTCTTTTTTATAGTCATGTCTGACATTTCAAACTTTCAATTTCATTTGACAGTAGATAATTGCCATTACTATGTACAGAGTATAAATTATTATAAAAAATACTACATATCATAACAAGGCTATTGTGATTGTCGGCTAGTTATTTTTTTTTCCTGTCCAAATTACGCGCAACATGGAGAAGGAGCTGGATAAAGTGGTGGAAGAGATAATGGCGACGCCAAATGTAAATGGTTGTTTGGTGGCGGATCACCAGGGCCTGTGTTTAGCGGCCAAGGGAACAGCGCATGTCGACTCTGCGGGGATTGTAGTCGCGATATCAGAGCAAGCGTGTAAAATACAACCGAATTTGAAACCGCCCACCGTCTGCTTGGAAACGGATAATAAGATATGCCTCATACAACGACACGGGACCATCACAGGCGCGGTGTTCAAACAAAAGGCTTGATGGAAAACGAAATTTAATGGAAACTGAAATTGCATATAATATTTAAAATGTTCTGTACTGTGATTGTTATGTATATTTATAATTATTCGTACTATGTGAAATAACGTTTCTACTACATAGATGGAAGCGTAAATATATTAAATATTAAATCATTTAACCTTATTTTTAAATAACAAAATTTTTTTTAAGTTCTAAACCCTTAACTTATAAACAATACTATGATTATAGTGTCACTTTTAAAAATAAAATTTTAATGGATGAAAATTAAAGTTTTTAGATTAGTTTTTAAACTCAAAAATTTATTCAGCAATCCCAGGTAGTATTGCCACTGATCAAACTATTTGTATATTTGGTAATAAAAAGTATAGTGTATGTATATGTGACATAATTACTTAGTTGGCAACACATACTACAACATAATTATTTAATAAAAGTTATTGAGTTACTAAGCTTCACTGCCTCGTTGGCCGAGTGGTTGTAAGCGCGACTGTCGTTCGGGGGGTCCTGGGTTCAAATCTTGGGTTGGGTACTATTAGATTTTTCTAATTTAGAATTTCTAGTAGTGACTCGGAGTCTAGATTTCTGCCTGGTATATGGCAATAAGCTCACCACCAGTTCCATGGGATGTAAACGTAACTGGTGAAACATGGGAGTATATCACACTCCTCTGCTTACTTCTTCGTGCATTACAGGTGTGATGTTACCTTTTTTTTTTAAACTTAATACAAGATACCACAATATCATCATCTTTGAACATGGGACTTCTGTCTTATTGAAAAGATTTAAGGCTATACCCTGCCAGATAGAACAAGTGTGGGTATGCACTATGCAGACATCTTACTAAAGACTATTTATGGAGAACTAGTGTTCAGATTTCTTTGTCATATCATACATCATACTTAGTAATTAAATCAGTGGTATTACACCATAAAAGGGAAGTATATATTATACATACACACCTTCACAACAGATCCCTTACTGGAAGAGGTAGAGAGCACCAAGTGTCAAGTATCTTTGTTCTTACAGGTCTGCCGTGTTTCTTCTACTTTCATCACTGTCTTTATACATATAAAGTATAAATCTATTTAAGTAACGAATTTATGTAGATATTTATATTTAAGCCGAGGACAGGGAGCGATGGCGCTCATAAAGGGAGACCTATGTCCAATAATGGCTGAAATAGGTTAATAAGGTTGATGTTCTTCATTGATCATAATTACAACAATAAATTCCTTTGACGCCAATACAACTATTAGATATGATTTTGAAAGCCTTTGTCGAATCTGTAAAAATCAAAATTTCTGAAATATTCAATATATCACATTAGGGGTTACACTTACTAAAGATCTTAAAAAAATTAGAATTAGTTATAGACTTTTTATTTCAATAATTTCGACTAACTGCATTCACATTCTTATATTCTAATTGTATCCTCTTGTAAATTATTCATCATACTTACATACATACTTGGTACAATTTGTGTATATGTCTTCTGGAATAAAGACCATAAATTGGCAAACAGTTTAGAATTCCAGCCGACTAAATGGAGTGACAATATATTAAAATTTACAGAATGAGCTCAGTGACATGCTATTGCAGACTTCGAGATGGTGAAATAAAAACCAAAATAATCAATATTTTAAACAGTATAAACAAAATCAATCTATTGTTTTGTCAGGGCAGCAAATATTTTTCACGTTGCATTGTCGTTATATAAGCAGTGATAGCCTAGTGGTTAAAAAAGTCAGCCTCTCACTCCGCAAGTGCTGGGTTCAAATCCATGGCGCGCACCTCTTTACAGTGCGTTTTAAGTTTAAATATCACTTGCTAACGGTGAAGGAAAACATCGTGAGGAAACTTGCACACCCTAGACACCCAATTTATAAAAAAAAATCTAGTGTGTGAAGTCTGCCAACCCGCACTTGGCGAGCGTAGCAGATTAATGGCCTTAACCCTCTCAATATGACAGGAAACCCATATTTCAACAGTGGAATGAGAAATGGGTCGATTATTTTTTTTTAAATTATTATTGTCGTTAAACAATACTAGACATCTCATCAAACTTCAGTTTAAAAAAAATGCTTAAGAATAAACTCACTGGCACCGATAGTCCTGTACCAAAAATATCGTCTACTACTACTGTTTACTTACTACTGGTGGTTAAACTACTGTCTTCCCATAAAAAAATACAACAGGGAAATAAAACATATTATTCAATATACACACATTTATTTCAGATATGCCTTCCTAAACAGTAACATTAATCGACGAAACAACGCTATAAACCGCTTACAATATCGCTAATAATACACTTATCTACAAATATATGATTAAAACTGCAATATGAACATGATAGTAATTATTATTATTACAATAACCCAATATAATAACGGCTCATAGTGACATAGAGATCTATCAAACCTACCTTTTTAATATAATCTGTCAAATATGATTAGAACAAATCTTGTAAGTCCAACATAGTGATTATAAATTTTTTATTTATTTCGTACATAAACACTGAATACATCATTTATTAAGTGTTCTGAATACGCATTAAGATTAATTCATATTATTATCAATGATACAATTATCATAGATCTTTTATATAACTTCGAAAATCTTGATCAAATATAACGGCAAACTGCCTCGCCAATTATAAAAAATTCATAACAATTAGCTTTTTTATCATTTAATATTAACTTTATTAAGGGATAATATGTTATATTTTTAGCAGAGCATTAATATGGTAATTGGCAGTCATTACATGCATTATAACAATATGAATAAATTTCAAAATTACATGATCTTGTAGTCAATTGTATTAATTTATTGGTCTATATTCATAAGGACATGTTCGATCTCATTTGCTTAAAACATTTAACTATAGACTAATTTGTTGAATATTAATTTGCTGTACAGTTTATAAAGACCGCTTTAGAAAACTGACAACAATGTTTCTCATAATGGATCAGATCGTCAGGCGACGATCCTGTGACGGAGTCGAATTGACAAGTTCATACATAAATAACTATTACTTTAGTGCCGCGAGTGAAAAGTTTGCCTCTCATTAGACTACTCAATTTCGATATTACAACTAGTGCGTAGTGCAATAAGCGAAAAACCATAACAAATATTTGGTACCTTATAACGGTCTTTCATATTCTGTACGTAACAACATAACATCAATAATAATAACCATGGACATTTTAAACCATCAATAAATTCATCTACCTAACAATAAAGTCAATAGTTTTTATAAATGATCTTATGCATAGATGGCGTGAAGGAAGGCGATTTAACTAGTGTTGAAACGCAAAAGCTGCCAGCAATAATAATTATTATAATATTTATAATGCATAAAACCTCATAAAAGTACGACAGATTTGAGACTAAACAAATTATAAGATCCACTTAAATACAAACAAAATAGCAAGGAATAAATTACTATGTAGAAGGCACTCTGTCCTATTTTCCAGTAATTTTAATAAAGTTGCCAGACAGCTACAACACACTTTCAATGTTTCAAAAATATGACTGTGACGTGAAAAAAGTATAAGTTTTACATTTAAGTTCATTATTTAAAAGTTTGTTAGGCTACTTTAAGAATTTTTGAAGGTAGTCGATAAAATGTCTAGTCTCAAAGCTGTGTACATAATTAACATTAACCACAGCGATTAAAACACTATTACATAGAGATCATCCTCACGAACAACGACGGTGACTCGATAACCTCAAATAAACGTATATATTATATACAGAATATAAATGACAAACTTGGTACAGATAACACAGAATACACTGGCACACTGCCGGAAATAATAGATGAAAACAATGTAACACTAAGAGTAAAGTTTAAGTAATAAGGAAGCACATAAAAATCGTAAACAAGTTGAAGGTTCTCTAAAACCTAAATTATACATTTTCCATGATATAACTGATTCACAACGCCTAAAAAAAAATTAAACACCAGTTCATCCCTTGTGTGTACAGACCACAAATAGCATACATACTAACAAAAAATATACCTAGATAGGCATATCTAGGTAGATGCTATGGTTCTACACAGACAGGATTGGCACGTTCAGAGTTAATTAATCAAGCCAGTGTCAGTGCATATTTAAATTCTCTTAGGCAGCAACACACATACTTTCCTAGTCCACCAAATTATTTGACCTAGTACGCAGTACACAGTGTGTGAGCAAAATTTAAATCTAACATATACCTTCTAAGGACTAGGATCTATCTTAAAGTGAAAATACGAATATACCACTGCCTTCCTCCTTCCTACACAATTATATTACAAAAATATTAATAACAGTGACATCAATCAATACCACGAAATCTGACTTCGAATAATATTTCTCTATGGATTGGTGTGCCATATAATATAGTCTATGATATTTCAAAAGTAGAAAATAAACTTTGCCCTTGACTTCTGAAGTTTCTATATAAATACAAGCTACAAAGAAATAATATTTTTTTAATTATACAAGAAAAGATAGTGCCAGTAATGCACATGTTTGAATTCAGTTAAATAATAATCATAGTATAATCACAAAAAATATATAATTTACTGGAATTAGTCAATTAACTAATATTTAAATTAAATTGAATGAAAGAATGGAATAAATAATGCCACATGCTACAATCTAAAATCATAAAATTCAGTCTAACGTACCATGCAATGATAAACTAAACATTGTTTAGAATAATCCATATATGTATGTGCATTTAATCACATAAGATATGTCAAAGATATAATTCGATATATGTGTATTTACCTTTGTTTTACAATATATAAGAATACTGTTTTATGAGCAAAACTGTACAAACTCTATGTGGGTCCTCTACATTAACATAAATAAATTTCTCTACGATCAAACACACTACAGTATATGTAATACGTAACACATAATAGTACAAGATAGACATGGCAACCAAAAATTGAGAGGAAATTTTAACCTGTTATAACCATGAACTGATTTGGAACAATGAGATGGTTAAGCTCAAAGAAAACCGACAAAAATGGCAGCCATTTAATACATCAACGACGCCTAGTCAAAGCGTCCATACCACTGGGGATATCGATCACGTGACGTTGTTTGGTGCACTATTGTCACTGTGCGTTCCACTCAATGGTTGTAACCGCCATCTTCGTGAATTCCTAAAAATGTGTTCCATTAGCTGACAAGAGTTTTTAATGACAATGGAGACTGGAACTACTATAATGATTCTAATACGTCAACGCCAGGAGACCGTTTCAGACTTTCCCGCCGTCTTCAATTATTTCATCAAATCGTACACATTGACCATATCAATCTGGATACAATCAGCATACGCTTATCTTTAAGAATTATCTCATATATTTCGTTGAACGATTAACAAATGAAGAATCCCATTTCCATGTTGTGATAAATTTCGTAGAACTAAACACTCCTGAGACAATACAATAAACAGAAAATCTGATTTTTATTAGGGTAAACATGACAAGAAACTATTGTTAGTTTCTTGTCATATTGTATTGTTAGTCTCACTATCAATATCTGGAATGCATTTGATATGCAACGAAACTTCTACCTAATCATAATTGGAAATAATTGTAATACAATTAAAATGTGTCCTCTATACAGTGTAAAGGTAATTTCTTTTTAGCACTTCAGTTTTAACAAACAATATAATTCATATAGTGAGCATGACATATTAAAACAACTGTGTTACATATTAGCAATGATTATGTCTGTATAATCAGCTATGAATAAATTTATTATACAATCTATGGAAAACTTTCTCTTTTAGCCCTACTGTTTCAAAATCAGAGAAGCATAGATAATATTGTCTATGGCCTATTTATGAGTAATTTGTCATATAATTAATCGAATCATTTATTGAAGTCCTCTATTGAGACTATCATCATACATAATTCTGGAACATAATTTATAATCTCTTAATCATTCATTATAGTACATATTAATAAATATGGGAGAAATAATTGTTGAGTATATCTATGAAATGTTTCATATTGAAGATATGATAAATATAATCCTGTCGCAATCCACAAAAATGACTTGGTGCATTCTAAAAATTTTATAGGAGCATCACATTCATACTACAAGTGGTATCTGGCTAACAACATTACTTCTCTTTGGATATTCATTACTGCGGCCTTTGATATTTAAATACATAGCGACACCACATCTATATCTCATTCCAATATGTATATATACCCTAGTTAACTAAACTTATAGTAACTACGAAATGAACTACACATAAAAATATATAAGGCATAATGCAACTCAATATCACATAGGAATAATAAATAAATTTCAACTTATGCAATGGGAACAAATAAATATTTAAAAAATAAATGATACTAAATTGATCTATTTAATTATACATCTGTTAATAGACAACATAAATTGTTTCAAAAAAAGGTTAGGTTACTTCAATTGGAGTTAGGTTAGACAGGTTAGGTTGGATAGGTTAGGTTGGATAGGTTAGGTTGGATAGGTTAGGTTGGATAGGTTAGGTTGGATAGGTTAGGTTGGATAGGTTAG
>DWJK01006852.1:0-10214 GCA_018248815.1 Croniades pieria auraria | reverse complement strand
GCCAGCCACTTTGCGTATATCGTCACTCCACCTAGCTGGAGGGCGTCCCACGCTACGTTTGCCAAGTCGCGGTCTCCGCTCCAGAACACGTCTGCTCCAGCGGCTATCCGTTCTGCGATAGGTGTGACCAGCCCACTGCCACTTCAGCTTGCTAATCCTTTGGGCTATGTGTATGGCTATGTATCATAATTCATTTACATTATTACCATTAGCCAAAGCTCTGTTCATATGTAGCCGAGAATGAACTACAATTTGGTTCTTTTGAGAGTTTATTTACGAGAATTTCTATTCTTTTAGATTCGGCGGAAATAGCCAAATCCACTGAAGAGAATGTTGATGATGATAGCAAAGAGGTAACATCTGCTGAAGATGGAGGAGTAACAACTGAAGAAGGCAGTAAGGAAGAAGCCGATAGTAAAGAAAACACAGAGGAAGAAGATGCGCCATCAGTAGAAGTAGCCGATGAGCCATATATATCACAAGCATCTCACGAGCCCGACGGAGGCAGTCAAGGCGAAGACGACTCGAAAGAGAATGTAACGGAAGAGAGTGCTGAAGAACAGGAAGCTGCTAGCAAAGAGGACGCTGATGGAGACAGCAAAGAAGAAGCATCTGCTGAAGAACAAAAATCCGAAACTGGTACGCATATCTTTTAGACATTATTAGTCACTATTTCAATACGATCATACAATAATCATTAACTTCAATTTCTTTGATATTGGTTACTGGATATTGAATAACTAAATATGGGCTCAATGACTCGGCACAAGTATGGGCCCCTTTTTTAAATATTTCTTACAGAAAGGTTACAAGGTTTTAAATATTTCTTACAGAAAGTGGCGAAGACACAGGCGAGCAAGCCGACGATGAATCCGGTAGTAAAGAAGATGCACAAAAAGAAGATGCAGATAGTGTAGAAGCTGCGCCAGAGAGTAAGGAAGATTCCAAGGAAGAAGAACCAGGGGAAAGCCAGGAAGAAGAAGCTAGCAAAGAAGGTGATCAAAGCGAGGAAGATGCTAAAGATCAATCAGAAGAGGCTGCTGATGCATCTAAAGAAGAAAGCGCAGAAGATGTAAAGGATGCCGTCGAGGAAAGTAAAGAAGAAACGAAGGAAGAGAAAGACGACGATGGATCTCAAGAAAAGGCTGATTCTGAAGAAACAGGAGACAAAGATGATGTAAGTGGCTCCCAAGAAGAAAAAGATGACACTGAATCTAAAGAGGAAGAAGCTGAAGCTGAAGGCAAGTCTGACGAACAATCTGAAGAGGCGAAAGATGAATCTGTAGAAAAAGAAGAATCTACTGAAGAGAAAGCCGCTGAAGGAGGGGTAGAAGAAAAATCGGAAGAAGCTGAAGGATCTGAAGAAGGAGAAGCTGCAGAGCCGTCTGAAGAAGGTGATTCCGAAGAAAAATCTGGCGAAGACGAAGAAGGTACACCTGAAGAAGATCTATTAAAGGTGGGTCTGTTAAATTGCTTAATGTCTAAATTGAATACTCTACTTTTTTATGCAAAATAATTGTTTTTTTTTTATACATATTCCAGACATTGGAAATCCCAGAAAATTTGAGATCACGTGACCACATCGTTCAAATCTTACGATTAGACGAAGACGCAAGTGAATCGGAACTAATCATTGACCGATCAGCGGATATAGTCCTCAGAGATTTGAAGCGGTTGTATGAAAACTCTATTAAGCCGTTAGAAGCTCTGTATAAATATAGAGATTTGAGCAACAGGCACTTTGGAGATCCTGAAATATTTTCTAAGCCTCTGGTACTATTCATGGGACCTTGGAGTGGTGGGAAATCTAGTATTTTAAATTATCTCACTGGTTTGGAATTTACGGAATGGTCTCTTAGAACCGGTAATGTTAAAAAACGCTTTTAATTTCTTGGAAACTTAAAATCAAGTTTTAATAGCAGTATCATTAAGTGTCGCATTTCTAGGTGCCGAGCCGTCTCCAGCCTACTTCAATATCCTGATGTACGGCAAAGACCCGGAAGTACTGGACGGCACTCAGTTGGCGGCTGATTGGACCTTTTCAGGATTACAGAAATTCGGTCAAGGGTTAGAAGAACGCCTTAGGGGTCTCAGATACCCAAGCAAGTTACTCGAAAAAGTAAATTATTAGATTACAAATTTTTTGCACTTTTTCTTGAAGGAAAACATTGTAATTTTCGTCAATGGCAATAATGCAAGAATTGTTTTTTGTTGTGGATTTTTATGTTTGTGGCGTTCGATAACGTGTTTTATTTGTAATAATGGCTTATTACGATTTTTAGGTTAATATAGTAGAAATCCCGGGAATATTGGAAGTGCGGAAGCAAGTGTCCCGTGTGTTTCCCTTCAATGATGCCTGTCAATGGTTCATCGATCGCGCAGATATCATCTTCCTGGTATACGACCCTTCCAAACTAGACGTCGGCCCCGAGACCGAGGCTATTCTTGACCAACTCAAAGGCAGAGAATCTCAGGTTATTACAAAACATTATGCCTTCAATAAAGAGATTAAAATAGTCAACAATAAGATTATATATAGACACTGAGTATTGTTGACATGAGCGGGATTGTTTTTGTTAGAAATCATGTCATCCATTCCTTATCTGAATGCTTTAGAAATACATTGGCAATGTCCTCGTATCATTTAGCAGATCATAGGTTCAGGCCAGCTATATTTAGTAACAATGAATTATTTCTGTCCGAATGACTTATACTCTTCAATTTAGAGTAGTGATTGATGAAACAATATTTATAGGTACAAGAAAGCTTTATTTACAGCGTCTTAAGAAAATCAGTTTTTGTCCAACGTTGAGTAGTGAGATTCTTATCGTATATACTGTCTTGCCAAGTGTATCAGGAGTACATACGTAAGAATATTCCAAAAATAAATCTATATGAGTACCGTAATAATAAATATCTTATATTTTTTCAGTCACGCTTATCAACATTCTTGTTTATTATTTTTATTTATTGAAACCTATTATTATTATGGCAGCTATTTTTTAGTATCTAATTTTGTCCTATTGGATCCTGTATAATCATTTTTTGCATAACATTCGTGTACAATATAAATAACGAGTATCATAAATTTCACGAACAGCAATATTTATTAACAGACGCTCAAAGTCTAGCTGCAGGAACAGGTAAATGACAGGTAGAAGGACTTAAATGTACAATGGTATGTGCTAAACAGGACATTGCTTAATTCGCAACTAATACGTCTCGCGAATGGATCGCGGGTCTTAGAATGAGAGGTTAAGGCCAGGCCATAGTCTGCCACGCTGGCCAAGTGCGGGTTGGGAGACTTCACACACCTTAGAGATTTTTTTGCTTGTTACTGTAACGTACACATTATGTAAAGTAGAGAAATCTCACAAGTGTCTTATTTTTATCCAGACGCGCATCGTTCTGAACAAGGCCGACATTGTTAAGCCGGAGGAGCTGATGCGCGTGCAGAGTGCTTTAATCTGGAACATTTCCCCGTTGATGAGTTCCGCTCAACCTCCTGCTATGTACACGGTGTCGCTGTGGTCGATGCCGTACGAGCCCAGTGCGCCCGCTCGCCTCCTGCAGGCTCAGGAGCGGGAGCTCCTGCGCGACCTGCGGCAAGCTATAGACAAGCGTATTGAAAACAAGATCGCCAGCGCTAGGAGGTTTGCGGTAAGGCTAGAACTACATTTTTCTAAAAGCCATCTTCGAATACTAATTTTCTTCTAAAATTATAATAAATAAGTACAAGAAACCATTGTTCAATTCTGTTGCTGTTTCAGGTTCGTGTGAGAAACCATGCGAAAATGGTAGACTGCTACCTGACGACGTACTACAACCACAAAACTATTTTCGGCAACAAAAAAGTTATCGCTGACGCCATTATCGAAAATCCGCAGAACTATCACATCTACGAGGGTCTCAGCACTCTCACTAACATTTCTAGGTTCGTATTTCTTTTCGTAATGGACATTTCAAATCCGTTTTTTTATCTACGGTTTTTCGTTAATCTGTGTTATTAATTTTCACCAGGTATGATCTTCCCGATCCCGAAACATACAGAGACTTCTTCAGACTGAACCCTCTGTATGAGTTCCAACAGCTGTCAGCCACGTGCACGTACTTCCGCGGCTGCCCCATCACGAAGCTCGACGTGGCTATCGCCTACGACTTCCCCGAGCTTGTCGGCAAATATAAAAAAATGGTGGAGACCGCCACTCCCCAAGGCATGCCCAAGAGTTGAGACCCCTACCCATTATAAACCCGCTTTTTATTTTAGTAATTTCGAATAGATGATTTTTGTTTTTGGGCACATAATGCATTTCTTGTTCTAATTGGGCGTTGAAAAAAAAGCATTTTATATTCGATCGTTGTTATATTTATTTTGCTTAAACATTCGCTTATTCCTGGTTTTGACGTGAATGATGTCGGATGATTTATGTATTACTTTAAGACTTTTTATTTATTTATGCGTTTATTAGTGATTTTAGAAAAGTGCAAGACAATATTTCCAATTTCCTAATTAACACTGTCTTTTTATACAAATGCCAAGAATATATTTTTTAATAATTCTAGTCATTACGTTAAAGTTTGATAGTAAAGTTGTTATTTTATTTATTGGGGTGAGTTCCTAGAACACTAGGATTAAGTACCTAATACTCAGTATAACGCGGTCTCTACCCTTATTGTTATCTATTTTAGAATGAGACGCAATGTGACTATAAAGATAATAAAATAAAGTATGTTTTTACATTGTTTTCATTTATTACGTCCTCTCCTCTACGATACCTGAAATCTAATGCTTTCACCTATCTTGACTAAATAGGTCACGTTCAGATGAGGGACTTAGAAGTCTCTGAAACTGGCGTATCTGTATGTGATAAATATGAAAGAAACGCGGCAGATCTGCAAGTATAGACTAAATAAAAGAGGTAAAATCTTTTTAATTAAAATAAGCTGGTCCAAAAATTAAAAACTAATTCCTACACAAATCTGAGACTTCTTTACTTTCTGACTGCGACTAAGAATAACTCCAATAACATCAGTGCTAACATCGTGTGTCAGACGCCAAATATTTAGTCGATCAAAAATATATGGGGCGCATTTGTAATTTTTCTTTGTACAAGTCTTTTAAGGGAAAGGGGCAGAAAATGTGATATCGGAAGAGCGGCCACTGTTTCCTCTAGGACATAGGCGGATGAAATGGCGTAGACTATCATTTCTTCGCTTCATAATCATAATGGATCATAGAAAATCATAGAATAAGTGAAACTGTCATGATATTCATAATTTATCACTAAAATAGCGCTGCGCTATTTTTGCCGTGAGTCGGAAAGTATGCCCAAGCAATGCTCGGTGGAACGCTAGTTTCTTCAGAAGTGATGGTAGAACTAGAATTCCCTGATTGAGTTACGTTTCATAAATTTAGGATTTCTTCATAATGATAGAATACATACATACATACATGCATGTGTCTGATATTCAAATAAATATTTGACGTAAATGACAGAATCAAAGGCAGCTATACCAGGTTTAAAAACTGACAAGTCTGATAAGCGTCACTTCATATTTCAGAATTTGGAGGAAAGATAAAATTTACAACCTCTAAATTGTGAAACATTTCGGGAATAATTTTGCCTTACTCTACTTTATTGGTATTGAGCATCAATTCGGAATGCACACAGACTTATCTGCTCATCTACACACTGACGAGTGCAATGTTTTAATCAGAAAATTGCTGGATTGTCATGTTGAGGTTTATAAATAAATGAATTTCAAAATAATATTGTCAAATTTACCTTGAATTTTTATGTACATATTTTCTATTTTATTTCAGCACCCTTTTCGAAAGTTTATGGGTTACTGTAACGACTATGACCGTGATATGAGAAAGTGTTTAAAAGCTGAACGTTTAGAAAGGACGAGAAAGAATAACGAAGAGGCTAAACGAAGGCATGCTGCTATCAAAGCCAGGATATTAGCTCAGCAAGAAAGAGAACAAAGTGTTTAATAATAAATAATACAATTACATGAAACAACAATGTACCCAAACATTTTAGATTCAATAGATCCGAGCGAAATTGAACATTTTAAGTCTTTCACAGACAGATATTTTAGTAAAAGATATGTGTTGAATGTGAATGGAATTCAGGACAATGATATTATGTTAATGTTCCATTCAAACAGAATTGTACTGCTGTGTCTCGCTCCGAGCCATTTCTTTTTTAAGAAAGCAGAAGCTTATAAAATCAATTTCTCTATTGGCAGTGTTGATAGATTAAGCAATGTAGTAAAGGGCAAAGGTAAAAAAGGTGGTCAGACTTTGTATCCTAAGTCAGCTATTTGTAGAATAGAATATATAGATGGTAAAAGCTTTGAAGTCCCTTGTTGTATGAAGGGAAAGTTGATTGAGGTGAATGAAGAATTAGTAAAGAATCCTGAGCTACTAAAACAATATCCAGATTCTGATGGATTTATAGCCATTATGTTGTCGAGCATTGCTATTTCTGATGCTACTAAAAATGTGTTGTTAACACCTGAAGATTATTTGGTGGCCTTAGATAACAGAAATGAATGAAATAAATAAATGATTAGTTTAGTATATTTCTTTTTATTTATTGTTCCCATGCTGATAAATAAATATTTTAATATCTATCCTGCTATACCCATCAACTCTTTAATTATTCCAACACAGCTCTTCTCTCACAATGAGAGGCTAAAGGCCATATTCTTCTGCACTGCTGAGTGTGGGTTGAAGTCTCCACAAACCTCAGAGAACATTTTTTTGAAGAATTCTAAGGTGTGCAGATTTCCTCATATTTTCCGTCACTGTTATAGCAAGTGATATTTAATTTTAAAACACACATATTTTGTAAGAAAGTGCACCGGGTTTTGAACAGAGAGGTGAGGAATGAGAAGGTAAATTTCAAACCACTGTCAATGCTTTTTAACAATTATGTACATAATTAGGAATTAAATAATACTTTGTGGGATCACAACTGTTATATAATCATTGTTTAAACAATATGAGTGTTTTCTGACAAGTTACATGTTTATTTTAATATTTTGGCAAAAAGCTTTCTTATGCTTATTAAGTCAATTTATTTTATTGACAATTTGAGAACAAAAATTCCCAACTAGTAAATAAAAACAAAGTTACAATGTAGTCCCATATTAAAATGTGTGTTTCATTAATAATTAGGGGTTTGATAAGGGTTGTTTAAAGTCGGTCCATCAACAGAAGATAATATAGTGCTCTCTCATTTGCACTGTACATGCTGATGAAAGTGACAGATGACTGCACTAACACTTCATGGGCATTAA
This sequence comes from Croniades pieria auraria, assembly GCA_018248815.1. Taxonomy (NCBI): domain Eukaryota; kingdom Metazoa; phylum Arthropoda; class Insecta; order Lepidoptera; family Hesperiidae; genus Croniades; species Croniades pieria. The sequence goes on along the minus strand of DWJK01006852.1, from coordinate 2,903 downwards.
CAAATGCAGGCAATTGTAAAGATCCATTTACATTGTGTTTGCTAAATAATTTTTTATTTTTTGAAATACTATTTATTATTATTAGTTATCGTGAAAGCTACTTTTGTAGGTTAGAATAGGATAGCAAAACGGATTTACACAACATTTCTTCTAAGGTAATTTACAGTATTGCTTATTAGTACAGAATAGAGAAAAAAAAAATTCAATTGATATTTTATCTAGGCTTAATTATTCGGCGATTAAATATGCCACTATCTACAGGTTAGTGAAGAAAATAGAGCGTACAAGCGTAGTAAAAACGTGTCCACACTTTATAAATGACAGATTTTAACTGACATTACTGACCATCAGATGGGCCGTCTGCCGACGCAGTATAAACGCTTCCTTATTTGCTTAATTCAACTAATAGCATGCATTTATCTTTACTGGAATTATCTTATGTAGTACGACAAACTATAGAAGGGTAACTTATTAATTTGGTCAGTAATCATATATACTTAGTGTTCTTAATAAGTGAATATACATTTATGTAATAATAGTAAAAAAATCGTGCATATTGCAGTACTTTATATTCGAGCCCAAACGTTTCTTATATAGTCGTTGACAATTTAAATGTTACCACGATAGCATCGTTACTTATGACGAAACATATTTTCTTAAGTATCGACTCTTGACCTTACATTTAAGATAAATAAGACTCGCTCCTGTTACTTGACTCTAAATTAAACAGTTCCACGGCTATACGAACGCCAAGATGTATATTTTGCATACGAAAAGGGTGTTAAGTAAAACATCTAGTATGAAATGTTTATCGAAGTCCATTTTATCTATTCGACAATATAGTGAAGGAGGGAGTTGTAAGAAAACACCGTTATTCAAACTGCATGAGAAGTACGGTGGGAAAATTGTGGACTTCGCTGGATTTCTACTACCTGTGCAGTATTCGGATTTAAGTGTGTCAGCCTCGCATCTGTTCACTAGAAGTAGTGCATCTATATTTGATGTATCGCACATGTTACAGACGAATGTTCGCGGTAAAGATTGCGTAGCGTGGTTGGAGTCATTATGTCCCTTGGATTTAAAGAATATGCTGCCTGGCTCCGGTTCGCTAACCGTGTTTTTGAACGACAAAGGTGGAATTATCGACGATTTAATAGTAAACAAGGTGAGCGATGAACAACTATACATTGTTTCGAATGCTGGTCGTTTGGAGGTTGACAAACAACATATGTTGGCCACATCCGAGGCGTTCCGGAAAAGCGGTAAAGACATAAGCGTGGAATTTTGGGATGTTAGTGAAAGAGCTCTAATAGCGGTGCAGGGACCTAAAGCTGCGTCTATACTGCAACCCTTAACAGGTATACCGCTTCACGATCTAGTATTTATGCAGTCAAGGGTAGGATCTGTTGCGGGAGTGCAGTGTCGTGTGGCACGATGCGGTTATACGGGTGAGGATGGGGTGGAAATATCAATACCGTCAGAAAAGGCAATCTCTGTGACTGAAGCCTTACTGCAATCTGAACACGTCAAACTCGCAGGTCTCGGAGCTCGTGATTCTTTAAGATTGGAAGCAGGATTATGTTTATATGGAAACGATATAGATGAAAACGTCACTCCCGTGGAAGCAAATTTGACGTGGCTAGTTTCGAAAAGAAGGCGGGGCGAGAATAACTTTCCAGGAGTGGAAATTATAATGAATCAAATAAAAGAAGGCGTATCCAAGAGAAGAGTGGGTATTAAAATCGATAATGGTCCCCCAGCTCGGAAGGATGCAGTACTCGGAGACCAGGGAGAAGTCGTGGGCAAAGTGACAAGTGGCTGTCCCAGCCCGTCGCTGGGTATTAATGTTGCTATGGGTTACGTATCTGAAAAGTTAAAGAAGATTGGAACGCCATTATCTGTGAACATTCGAGGAAAAGATGTTACTTGCACCGTCACCAAAATGCCCTTTGTACCGTCGAAATATTACGTAAAAAAATAAAAACATTTCTAAGAATTACTCTTTATTTACAATTCCTATAAACATAATAAGTAACAACTGTACAAAATTCAAATAATCATTGTATTACGTATAAAATCTGTATGTGTTGCAATCATCAAAAATGAACGTAAATATAAATTAAAACGCAATTTAATTTAAAAAATTCAGATCGATAAATTTACCAAAAAATAAGAGATATGCAAATTTTAATAATTGAGCAATATTTTAATTCGTCATATTCACAAGTATGAATATTAACATAAAAAATAAACTATACCAGACATTTGTGGAATAATAAGGAATGTATGGATGTCACTGGTCTTAATAATACTGCTACACGTTTACAACTGTACTAAGCTATCACAGGTATGTTATATTTGTTTTAGGAATCCCTTAAACAGTCTTCCTACTATATTTAAGCCTTTTTAATCACAACTTCTACACAATATTTAAAACACTGAACAAATTCGACGACATTTATCTTATAAAATTGGGGCTTTAGCATTCTTTAAATTCTTAATACTATCATCAGGTCTGAAATATTATTTAGGAATATTAGGCAATATTCATATAGAAGTATCCACCAATAACACGAAACACAAAATAGGAATTAACCAAATAAAATCATTCATATAATACATTAACAAAACCAGTAAACAAAATACTTTTACATAGTTTTTTGTAATTATAACAAACAACTCGAACTGTTATTCTATTTACATGAAACCTAAGATATTAAGTACACTTGTACTAAACATACATTTAAAAATAAACGTGGAATGGGAGAGAAACAGCACTTCATTTATAACCTGAATCTATTCACATGTTAATGAAATCTTTTCATTAATACCGTCATGTCATCATCATCAGCCTATTTAAGTCCACTGCTGGACATAGGCCTCTCCTAACGAGCACCATTATG
>DWJK01006851.1:0-10215 GCA_018248815.1 Croniades pieria auraria | reverse complement strand
AAAGTTTGCGTTGACAACTGTTGACGCGTGGATACCATTTTCTCTTTAAGTGGGCTATTCTTAAACTATTCAAAAAATGTTTTGTTAATCTATTGACTAGTAAAAGTTTATTCTTTACAGAACATTCACTTTAATTATTTAATTACAAATCAGTAAGTATATTACATAACACAAAATAATGTTTGTTAAATTTGTATCATATTTGCAAAGTAACGAAAATGCAATAAACTCTTCTAAATATTAATAATAATTAATAAAATATTATTAACTTAAAACATGTTAATATTAACAAACATGTTAATTTAAAAGCAGATCTTGAATATCAATACTGTTAATAATTATGACATAATTATAAAAATATAATGACATGTTAAAAACTAACAGTGGATTTTAATCGCTGATACAATTAACTATCCTAACAGTGTGCCTAATCTAGACAAATTAAATACATTGAGTAGAGTACAAATAGTAAATTTAATCACTTAATCATTTAATTTTATGAAACTAATTAATTTTTGTTTAAAAATATTTCATTTACATTTATGTTATAAATGCGATTTAAAGCATTAACCAAACTCATAATAGGGTTAAATATTTTAATAGTGCATGTGTAAAATAGAACTTGGTTTTAAGGCTTATATTATAACTAAAAGTATCTTAATATATTTGTATAATTAAATAATGTCACGGAAAAAACAGCACCATTAAAATTCAGTGCATTTATTCCATCAAAAAACTAACTATTCAATGATACTTTATTAATAACAATATTCAATTACCTTGAATAAGAGAGAAGTAAGCATCTTCATGTAGATTTGAACTATTTCCACGTGAGAACGGAAATAGTCACAAACTATTTCACAGAACTGAGAAACAAATAGAAACTATTTGTAAATAAAAACTTTATTAATGTAACTGGTTCCTGTAAAACATATTTTCAACTGTCAAAAAGTTTTAAAGTTATTTCATATAAATAAATAGTGTAAGACACATCACTACGAGAACTTGGTACTATTAAAACGTGCTTTATTTAATAAATACATTGACGCTATAGTAACAGACGATATTCGTGCAAATATGATTTTAAAATGTCAATTTACGATCATTTGTTTCCAACCCCATTTGTTTCATATAGGATTTGCTTTTAATACAGGTTTACTTAGACAGGCTATATACTAAGTGCAAAGAATCTCTCATGCCTGTTAAATCTTTAAATCCGTAATAAGCAGCCCCGAATAAGCGGTTTTATCTCTTCTGTATTTCTACTTGGGACAAATAGTTCTAGTGCGTACTTTAAAATTAAATGTTACTTTGAAAATACAGCAATACTTAAACCATAATAACTACAATAATATAAAACGAGTAGAAACAGATTGTATTGTGAAATAATACAAAAAATCTAAATATTTATGTGTTAAAATTAAAGTATTTAAATTACAATTAATAATTTTTGTAAAATATTCTTATAAAATGTGTAAATAATTTAAATATATTAAATTTTTAGAGCTCATGTTTTTGTCGTTTTATATCTGGTCTTGTTTTAGTAAAAAAGAGCTGAATGAACATCAGTGTGTAAGAGGTGCTTGTTACTGAAACTCTAATAGTGAATATCTAGTATTATTACTTCTTCAAGATATATTTACGCCGTCTCCCGACTCTTTCCTTGGGATTTTATCGCGTGTGAGAGCCACAGTGCAAGGATTATGCCGATTATCTGAAAAAAATGAATAATGTGTTAAAGGAAATTCCAATTAGTTATATGAAAGTCATAAGATTGGTTCTATATTTTGTATTATTTACACTCTTTTATCTGTCCACTGTTGGACACGAGTTTAAATTTATTTTAAATATTCTGTATGAAGCGCAGCCACTAATGCCGTCCAAGTCACTATGTTGGTCACTGCTACCTGCACTGCACTTTGGTACAAAACAAGTTTACTTTAGGATTTGCAAGTTTACGTAAAAATGATAAATTGTGTAAGTACGCAATTATTATATTTGGTGTTGGTACGTTAAAGAAGAAAAAGGTATGGACTATATCTAAGGTTCTAACAACATGTATCTCAGAATTTATCAATGACTATAAAGTTAAGTGTAGTTGCAATGTTTGTCCCGAGATGGCGTTAAATTCTTATTTGAATCATTACATGTAAAATGACGAATATGAGAAAAATCCAGGTTCAATCAATCAATCAACCAATGTGCTATGTCGCTAAATAAATAATAGATTAATAGAAGTTCTTCAAATAACCGAAATGCAAGCATAAATACTAACCTCCAAGAAGCAGAAGAGAATCACACAAACGATGACCGTTAGGCCAGCGCTGTGAACGGTGCTCAGGACCTTATCTTCGCAACCCTCCTGATAAAACTTGGCACTCGTGATGCAGTCAGAACGTTTGATTTCTGGAGCACGGTCAGTTCCATCCGGAGGGCAGCATGACAATGAGGGGTTCAGGCGTGGCTCGGAAGCGTAGTTGTCAGGGCCGGTCACACCGCAGCATTCCAACTGGAATTGTGACAAATAACATATTAGTCTAAAATTAAATTTAAGACGTCAATTAGGTCACTTCGTTTGTTCCAAGTGCCCATGAGGTAACAATGTCCAAATTAATTAGGTATCTATTGTCATGATAATATTTTCTGTTTTTGTTATGAAAATAATTTAAATAAAGAGAGAAATGTCTCTAATGATGCTTAAAGTTGAATATCTTCTAGGTTTCTTCTATTCAAGAGTTGAAAATAGGTAATATTTGATTTAGATTATTAAAAAGGACAACGTTGAACAAGTATTTAGGTAAATAAAGAAATAGGGCAGCCTAATACAGATTTTTGAACTCACGTTGCTCTGAATCCGATCCCAAAACTCCCTGTAAACGGTGTCTTCCTCCCTGGTCGACTTATTCTTAATGAATGAGGCACGGAGCTGTGTTTTCATGGAGCCCTCGATCTGGGGCCGCAGGGCAGCCGCTGCGATTCCAATTGACAGTTCCAGGAGTATGATGACGATCAGACAACCAGCAAACTGGGAAGAAGGAAAATAATATTAGATATAATAAGACGAACACAAAAAAGAAAAACTTCATTAGGGGAAAAAAATGAAACGTTTCCGAAGCATTATGACATGGGGTTCTTCAAGAAAAACGCAAGGAGAGCTCTTCTTCAAAGCCGGCAAAGCATTGGCCACTCTTCGGGTGTCGCAAGTGTCCATAGACGACGGTGACCACTTACCAACAGGTGGCCCGTCTGCCTATTTGCTAGGCTAAGTTAAAAAAAAAAAAATTCATGCTGTACATGGTTTGGAGATTTGGTTGGTTGCGTTCTCGTCTACGGGATTTTTGTCTCCTTTCATTTGAAAGTGTTTGATATCTTTATTATCAAATGCATGAATAGAGAGTAAATCTATCTCTATGATTGATAGACCAAAATCGGGATAGTAAATTCCAAGTAAGTAATATCTAAAATATTGACTTATTGTACGTATACTATGGAAATAGACTGCCCCCCTATTTCTTGATGAAACCCGTAACATAATTGGTAAGACGTAGAAAAATACTACTCTCCTCTGTTTACCCCTTTGGCCAGATCAGGCATGATGTTACGTAATTGTACCCACACTTAACTATATTATAAATACCATTGCGTTAACGCAGATAATTAAAATAATAGTCAAACAAAGCCAAACTCACTAAGCGCGACCCCACGGCACATTTGGGTCAAACAAAATTATTGACAGTTGTCAAGAAACAATAAAAAGAAAGATGGACGACCGTTTCACACGACACATCAGTAACTAACGTAAGCTTGATGTATTGTCTGGTCGGTTTATTGACGAAGGGGTGGAAATCAGTGGGTCATAAAATATTAAAATCCTACACGAAGTACCGAACTCCTGGAATTGGAGTTCAAATACGATGACCATATCTAATCACTTATTTTTACTTCCTTTACAAAAAATATCAAAAAACAACGAAAAACGCAGATAAATGATTTCATTATACAAAACAAGAATGTGACAAATTATCTATTGATTTCCATCATAAATTAGCCTGTCACTAATTCAAACGAACTATGAAATTGGTCCAGTAATACTCCATCTATTTAATGATGGAAGCGCTACTTGCATTAATACATTATGGGGTAGATCACTCGTGGCACCAATTTTGGATAGATTTTCTCTCTGACCTTTTACAGGTTTTGAGAAAATGAATTTAATAACTCGCGTAGTGTATAACTTACGATATACAACAATTTGGGGCTCTCCTTCCAAGCCCCAAAGCATCCGAACGCCGCCACCACGATGATGAGCACGCCGATCGCGATCAGCACCGCGTCCATCTCATGGCCACCCGAGCTCTCCATGCCCGCGAACCCCTTGATCATCCCCATGTCCACACATGCTGCTGCTATGATCACTATGCCGAATATCTGTGGACAAAGATAGAATTCATAAAATAGTGTTCGAAATTCATCAAACCATTAATAAATTATAATACTATCCGTGAAATACAATTTATTTTAAGTATTGCTGTATTTTGAGTTGTTACAATAGATTAATCAACCAAATATATTACTTTAAAAAAAAATTCTTATCAGATTTGAACCTTTATATTGACGACAATAAAAACTCTTTGGATCTAGGTATCGTTCTACCTGTTTGTATATATATCTATATATCTGTGTATGCACAATAATTGCTCGTTTAAAGGTATAAGATAATGTGGGAGGTATCGATTTATAAGATATATTTGTATATAACATAAGAAGTCATTCGATTTTTATTTCCAGTCCCATCATCGATTACGCCGGGTCACATCTGGTACATTGGTCGGTGTGGGTCAATGTGTTTTGCAGCACTATGACCCAAGTGAACCCACGTAGGTAGATTACAGCTATGTGCTAATGTATGAAAGACTCGTAAAAGTAGTTACTGATTAAGATATCTCCTAATGCATTGTGACATCAGGTCTCTGGTGCTTCGTTTGGGCATGAACATCAGAAAAAGAAAAGGGAAAATGTATTGATATGCCGCCTTTCACACATCGAGTATCTTAATAAAAAGGTTTTAAGGTATTTAATAAAACAACGACAATTTTAAGGATTTGCAAGCTGAAGTGGCAGTGTGCTGGACATATCTGTCGCAGAACAGATAACCGCTGGAACAGAGGTGTTTTGGAGTGAAGACCGCGACTTGGCAAACGTAGCGTGGGACACCCTCCAACTTGGTGGAGTGATGATATATGCAATGTGACTGGCAGTGGTTGGATGCGAAGAGCAGAAGATCGAGCTCAGTGGCGTGCCATTGCAGAGGCCTATGTCCAGCAGTGGACGGGAGTAGGCTGACGATGATAATGATGATGAATAAAACAACAGAATTATGAATGCCAGAAAAATAACATAACAAAGGAAAAACCACTTCATCTACGGATTCTTCAGGATCAGGCTTTAGTTAAGAGTTAGGACCATATCAGCAGTGATGTAAGAAGATCCATATCTGTAGGAGCCCAAAAAAAGGGTTGTATCTAGCCACCCCTTCTCGTATTTAGTTTTAATTTGTCTTCTTTAGAAACAATATAACATCAATTATCAGACAGAAATACATGTTTGTTTTGTTAAAGTACATATTTTTTTTTATTTTGAAGCAGTGATAGCCTAGTGGTTAAGAAAGTCAGCCTCTCACTCCGAGGGTGCTGGATTCAAATCCATGGCGCGCACCTCTCTACAAAAGTGTGTTTTAAATTAAAATATCACTTGCTAAAGGTGAAGGAAAACATCGTGAGGAAACCTGCACAAGCTAGAATTTATAAAAAAAAGTCTTCACACACCCTAGAAATTAGGTGTGTGAAATCTGCTAATCCGCACATGGCCAGCGTGGCAGGCTATGCCTTTAACCCTCTCAATATGAGAGGAAACCCATATTCTAACAGTTGATTGACAAATGGGTCGATTATTAAATAAAATTTTTATTTAAAAAAATGACACTGATTACAAGTAAGTAGTTCTTGAAGTCAGTCATGTAACAAATCTATTGAAGACAGTTTTAAGGCTTCGATGACACACTCATTTCACAAGATTTTATTGCACCGTCGACCGAGGTGAAGATTGATTTAGGGTTAAATCAACACGAACATTGCTGTGCCGATGTCGTAACATAAATTAGGGACAGGGCTCCATACTCTTGGACCTGTGCACTTAACATACAATCCAAAAAGAGATTTCATTTTAAATCGTAATATTATTACCACATTGACATGTTATATTTCGCACTGCCTCGTTGGTCGTGTGGTTGTAAGCGCGAATGCCGATCGGGAGGTCTTGGGTTCAAATCTCGGGTCGGGTGCTATTTGATTTTTCTAATTTAGTATTTCTAGTATTTACTCGGATTCTGAAATAGTGCCCGGTGTATGGCAATAGGCTCACCACCTATTCCATAGGACTTAAACGTAACTGGTGAAATGTGGGAGTGTACTACACTCCTCTGTATACTCCTTCGGGGATTACAGGTGTGATGTTACATTTATACTTTGCATAATGTCGTTGCCTGCAAGTGTTCTGACAATCAGTAACAAGTATATACACGTTTGAGCATTTGTTCATATATACAAATTACCAAAAAATTGCACAGTTGCTATCAAGCTGGTGAAACGTGAGAGTGTACTACAGTCCTCTGCCTACCCCTTCGAGGATTATACGCGTGAAGTCACGTTTTACTATCAAACGCTTAATTTGAAATTAGGTTTAATATTAACACGTGGCTTAACAAATATTTCGTCATCATCAGCCTATCTCAGTCCACTGCTGGACGTAGGCCTCCCCCAATGAGCGCCATCGCGCGCTGTCCTTGGCTTGTCGCATCCAGCATCTGCCTGTAGCCTTTCGCAGATCGTCCTCCCTCCTGTGCTCGGCTTGGTTACATTTGAAAAGTACGAATTTAAACATAGTAAATATCTTTTGTCTACTAACTACACTCCTGCTAACAGTCTAATCGGGCTAATGATGCAGACAGCCTCATTCCCGCATTCTTGTCACCAATTCAACACCAATTAATGATCTTATCAACAGCTTATTCTAAATGGACTAACTGGGACTAATAGTTCTATTCTTACAGCCCTGTTCCAGGTCAGCTGCAGAAGTTTATGGCCGTCATTGACCGTTTGTGACTTCTGCCGCGGTTGCTTCTCTCCTCCAGAAAATAATAACTATTTTAATTGAAAGAAATGAAAATGTGACACTGGATTTTTACTTGTGTCAATATAGTAACAGCAATTGAATATTATGATTCACATGCGTACGTCATTATCTGTGGCACCAAGGGGCATAATTTTATAATCAAAGCCGATAAATAACCTTATTTCATTGAATACACATAATTTTAGTATCGTAAAAGTCTGTACGTTAGAAACTATTCAGGCTATTCCGAAAGACATATTTGAAGTACGCCGGTACATAATTATCACCATAACATTTCTTATTCACCAAGATTTTTCCTACTCTTGCAAAATATACTTTTCGTATTCGTTTGTCACTGTAAGCTGTCTTTTTATCACTTGAAAGCATCTCTGACGCCGAGAGAAATGTTTTGAATACCACTGAATTCTCATAGCTTGGGTATAATAAGAAATCTCATCGCAGTCTTTCTAAATAAAAGCATGGCATAGTTCCCCGTCTGTTTGTTTGTAATTCAATGGTGAATATAGGTCAACGTATCATCACAAGAAACTGTCAGCCGTCCAAAAATTACGACGTGGTTCGGACGTGTTCCAAACGTTCGATATTCAAATTTAAATATTCTTTTTTTGTAACCAGATGGCAGCAGTTACAACTGGCTAATGTCGCCCATGAATGGGTCCTACCAATTTTGTATAGGATTGTCGTATTAGGACTGTTAAAGTTAGTTAGTATTATTGTTAAAAGACTATTAGTAGCTATTTATAATAATATTTATTACTAAAATATGTTATTGTTAGTATTAGTAATGGAGTTATTATCTTGTAAAAAATATCCGAAGTAACTAGTGAACGTGTATGTGTTACGTACCAAACATGTAATGCAATTTCGACTACCTTTTGAAAACTTTCTATAATTTTTTTTATTTCTGGTTATTCTGTAGTCTACATACTTAATTTATTATAGCGAGACTTATTTCTTAATTAATAAAAAAAATTACCTTTGTATATCCGAGTCGACATGCAAGTTCTTAATATATATCTTATTAATTAAAAATTGATACGTTTATGATTTTAAAAGACCTGTTTTTAAATCTGTGTAGATGTTTGTTTTTATTATACCTCGTTCTGTGTTAATTGAATATTTGGTCACCCTACATATTTCTATGAAATGGGTCATAAAGTCAGTAGGTGATGACGAAATATATGCCACCATATGCGCATAGCATGGTGTATATTTCATAAGATGGAATTCCCTTACTTTAATTCTTAGAAGGGCTTATTGATAACTATGTTCAGAGAAAGGTTGATTTAAATTCAAACATAAAAACGAAAGAGGGAAATAGAAACAGACATAGTTATGTATATATTTTTGTTTGTCATTATTTATACTACACTCCTCTGCCTACCAATTCGGGAATTATAGGCATGATGTTACGCTTATATTTTGTTCTTATTTATGCGAACAGTGATAGGTTAGTGGTAAAATATAGTATCCTACTTTGAAAATCCTGGGTTCAAATTCTGACGCGCACCTCATTCTTCACGGAGATAGGAGTACATCGCTATTTTCCGACTAAAGAGAATCATGATTTCAAACTCTAAACTGTTTTCTGAAAGATAGTGTTTTTGACGTATTACACTTTAGTCGCGAATGAGCGAAATGTGCTTAAAATTAATATTGCTTGCTGTCACGGTGAAGGAAAAAATCGTGATGAAATCTACACTGCCTACACTCCTTAGACGTGTCAAGTTTGCCAATCCGCGCAAAGCTAGCGTTGTCTATGGTCTTAACTCTATTAACACTGAGAGGAGACCTCTATATAAGAGTGATACAATAAAAGGGTTAATGTTTCCAGGAATGCATCGACTGTGATTTTAATTACGTTTTTAACTATTATTATGCTTTACATATCGGATTTATATTTCGTTTTAATGCGTTCAACGATATCATGAATGAGATAGTGTTCAAGAAAATTAAAAAAAAAAAAATTAAAAATGAAATCGCGGAAAATTAAAAAAGTACCTACTTATAACTATATATCTGTACTTAAACTTAAAATCGTGTAACATCATCATCTTCATCATCATCAGCCTGCTCCCGTTCACTGTTGGACATAGGTCTCTCGCACGTCACTGAGCTCGATCTTCAGCTCTTCGCATCCAACCACTGCCAGCCACTTTGCGTATATCGTCACTCCATCTAGCTGGAGGCCGTCCCACGCTACGTTTGCCAAGTCGCGATCTCCACTCCAGAACACGTCTGCTCCAGCGGCTATCGGTTCTGTGACAGGTGTGACCAGCCCACTGCCACTTCGGCTTGCTAATCCCTTGGCCTATGTCGATAACTTTGTTTCTCTGTCGGATCGCCCCATTTCTGATGCGATTCTTCAGAGAGACGCCGAGCATAGCCCTAATTATTTGGTAATCATGAAAAGTCAGCGGTAACGTCCAGTTGTAGTTGGTTTTATTTAGATATCCCTTCATTACAGACCGGATTCTTATGTGTATGGAATACAGTTCCCACTTAACATCACGACCTGTTGCTATTTATTGATAATATAATATCAAGATATTGATAACTATAAGATCTCAGTATAAGCAGTTTGAACCGGATTTATCTCTATTTCATATTAGGAGTAAATTACTCTCAAGCGTTAAAGAAACACGCTGTATGTAGGTATGAGTACGTTAATATTTTATGATCCACGTTTATCGTACGCAATAAATTTATCTATTTTACCAATAATTTTCAATGTATTTACACGTTTTTAGGGTAATATTAAAATATTTTTTTATTTCGCACTTTCAGTACCTACCTTAACAATGTTAAGGTCGATTAAAAATTAAAAAAGAAATCCATGTCTGTAACCCTCGAAGGGGTAGGCAGAGCAGTGTTGTACACTCCCACGTTTCGCCAGTTATGTTTACGTCCCATGAAATAGGTGGTGAACCATACACCGGGCAACACTACTAGAAACTACACTACTAGAAAATCAAAATCACGGCACTACTAGAAAATCAAAATTAGAAAATCCAATAGTACCCG
>DWJK01006850.1:0-10215 GCA_018248815.1 Croniades pieria auraria | reverse complement strand
TTTGGACCTGTACGAGATCCTTCCTCATGAGCACCCGTCGCTTGCAGCGAGGTCGCGACGAAACCGTTACATTTTTAATCATGTGTATAAATACTCACGAAAAATTTTATAGTAAAATTTAGTTAATGTTTATGATTTTTGTGTTATCATAATTTAAATATATTTAATCATACGCGACCGAACCCAAGCAACCAGAACAAGAACCAGATGTTACAACACTGCACAATATGTAAAACTTTATGAAACGCCAGAAATAATATTACTTATACCAAACAAATTTGATGAAAAATTTCCCTAATTGTGAACGAAGATATATTAACAAAGTTAATAGAAAATAATAAATAATTGTCAAACCAATGTTCACTACTAAACTAATGCGTATAAAATTCTACATAAATCGTCGCTACATTGCTCGGTTATCTGGAACGCGATTAGCACGTGTTGTATGAACGGATCTTGGACAGAGGGATGTTGGGGTGCTTGTCAAAGTTTGCGAGGTTGATTTATGAGCCTTTTTATATCACGATACTTCGTCAACTGCGTCCAAATAGAATCATCCCTCTAATATGTGGCTTAGTTTCAATATAAATTGATGATTTAATATATTACAGGGATACAACATTTCAATTTTTACATTTATATATAGTTTAATGGTTTAATTATTTATTAATGGTGTAAACACCACTTCATAATCTCATAATGCCCAAAATACATAAATCAATTGGTATAAAAACCAAGAGTTAATTAATTATATTAAAAGATCATTAGTGTTGACCACTACATCTCAATAAATCCATTGAACTAATTAAACTGAATGTATGTCACGTAGCAATCGTATCACGATTGTTAGTTTGTTCGTTCGTTCATTCTTTCGTTTATACGTTCGTTCGTTCGTTTGTTTATTCGTTCCGTCATTTTTTTTATTTTTACATAATTATATTGCACTAATACAAATAACAAAACAAACTACATAGTATTAGGGAAAGAAATACTGCCATACTGACTGCCTCGTTGGTCGAGTGGTCGCAAGGCGACTGCCGAACGGAAGGTTCTGGGTTCGAATCCCGGGTTGGATACTATGGGAATTTTCTAATTTAGAATTTCTAGCAGTTACTCGGAGTCTGGATCAGTGCCCGGTGTAAGGCAACAGGCTCATTACCTATTCCATGGGACTTAAACGTAACTGGTGAAACTTGGGACTGTACTACACTCCTCTGCCTAACCCTTCTGGGATTACAGGCGTGATATTACGTATAAATACTGCCAAATATTGGTTTTTAAAAGTTAATATTTTAATAAAAATGTCCAGGCACAATTTCTTTAAAATACATATCTTTTATTTTAATATTACTCTAAAATAATATAAGCAACATAATATTGTAAGTATTTAAACACAAAAAACGATAGGTACGAATGAAAAATGCCGTCAAAATAATTCAATGCGTTAAACAACGTCAACAAATAATAGCGCGCTTAATGCAGTACGCTTTCACCGTGTTGAGACAATGTTGTGTTGCTTGTGAAATAAATGAGGATTTAAACAAAAATGGCACCGAAAATGTAATAAGTAAGCAAAGCAACGTTTTACTATGTACAAAAGCTTTTAATGGACGTCTGTCTGAGACGGACGCGGCTATCTATGTACCGTCACGTAGATAACAAGAAAACGCAAAGTGAAATTAGTTTAACAATTTAACATCTGCTTGTGAATTTAACGTATCATGAAAATGTTTATTGTTATTTTGTTTAATTTGATTTATTGTATTTTTAAAATAAGCCGTTTTAACATAAACTTTTAAAAATTTGTAAGCCGATTTAAAAAGAGATTGGGTAATTCTTCAGGGATATTCACGTAAAAGCCAATTTGGCTACATGATATAAGATTTTGGGCCAACTTTTAAAACATCGACTTTTTGGATTATTATCCTTCATTTCGAGATATTTACCATTTTGGAGACTATATGATTGTACTTAAGACCGTACTTAAGACCGTATTAAAAATAAACCGCATTAAACGTAACAAACCGTATTAGGAATAGGCTGCAATAATAAGCCGTATTAAAATACAATAAACCGACTTAAAATTTCGCCAGCTCCTCAATAACTTACCGAGCACACAAGTGAAGTCGCGAATGGTAAATGAGGAGGAAAGCCATCATTAGGCTTCAAGTCATATATCACAGGCGACTTTACAAGTATCATTTATGGATAACAATGGACTCGTGACGTCACATAAACAGTATTCAATTCGCATCGTGGGGTGACGAAACTTGTTTTTAGTATAGGAATACAGAATTACAGACTCGTGTTTTATTTTCAAAGGTATTAAAAGTTTATAAACAGTTTATTTGCCCTATAATAACATAGTAATATTGACTTTCTAGTTGGTTTTTTGGTTGCAAACGGGACTACTACGCGAGAGATCCTGATTTCGAACCCCGGTTCTTAGAAATTTTTCTAATTTGGTAGGGTTTTTGTAATTTGTGCCTAACCATCGTTTAAATACAGCCGTAATATTTATTTATTTATTTATTTAATATAACATATAACAATATAATGTTCTTATGTTCTCTATATATCGGGGCCCCCAGTTTGTCGCCTTGAATTATTTTTATTTTCTGTTCGTATGTAAGTAAAAACTAACAAACAAACATACAGTCTTTTTCTGTCTTTTAGAATGGAATTCCGTATGAGGTGTTACCAGTAAGCTGTTACACGAGGTTCTTCCAAAAAGATATATACAGAGTATTTTAAGGCTGGCATCGTCTTGATTAAGCTTCTGATGTGACACATGCACTTGGCGACGGTGACCATTTACCATCAGGTGGAATGTTTGCATGTTTGTCAGCCTGTGCAAAAAGATACATGTACATACATTGCAGCTTATACTGGTTGGGCACGTGCCGGGTAAAAGACACAGAGCTAGAGTCCGATCTAAGCACGAAGCCCATGCAGAAAGGCCTGGTAAATCTTACTTGCTAAACTTCATTTGTTAGCAATGGCCTTCAGTCATGAGGACGCGATTGGAAAAAAAAAAACTTATGTACACACTTTATATAGTGGCAAGTAGGTCAAGTTTATGTTAAACGTCGGACCAATCCGACATTAATCGCACATGCTGACCCTACCGATAATATTTAAGTACAGTTGCTACTCAAAATCGTTACTACCCTATACATTATTCAATATGGCCGAACTCGCTTATGCTCGGCAATTATATTTGCAATATGAACCAAATGTACATATGTATAAAACTGTAAACTGATTTATACCACGAATAAGATTCTTATAGGAGACGCCCGCGGACCGGTCGCACAGCGCCTATTCTCAATCGAGGGGTAGAGACGGAGGTCCAGCCCGTGCTAGACCTTACTCCTACCCCTTGCTCTCTCGCCAAACTACAGGCAGAGCCTCTCTGGTTCGCCTCCAAGCTCGGTAACGCTGTAGAGGCCATTAGGGTCAACAGCATAGGACAATTTAGAAAAAAAAAACAAAAACAGTGCGACACATAACATTTCTGAAACCGATTAAGAGAGGTTCAACAAGCGATAAGAGGAAATGATTTCTGCGAATACCAGCGATACTATAAAGTATAAATAGATAGTTTGTGCACTCTGAAAGCAGTTTTTGTTCGTCACCAGTTCGTTTCCAGCCGCCAATCTACGTACCTATATATAACAATCGTTTTTAAGTTTTTCACAAAAGGCAGTTTTTCGCAAAAGTTTTAAAATATCTTCAAGCCTTACCCCTCTTCAATGTCAGTTGATGGTATAAGTATGTCATCTAAATAAGCCATCGCAGTTTTATGCCGAATGGCATCTGTTTAAACACGAAATGTCCATCCGGAGTGACAAATGCAGTTAAGGGTCTACTCTCCTCCGCTACAGGCACTTGATACGAGTAGTAACCTGAAGCAAGATTTAAGGAGGTAAAGTACTTATTGTCACTAAGATTATGTAATTGATCATCAATGAGAGGTAGGAGAAAGCGATCTTTTATGGTCTTGTCGTTTAGAGCCCATATAGTCAACACAAAGTGGGTGTGCACCTGTCTTCTTTTTAACTAATAAAATAGGACGAACATAATAAGAACTCGATTGTTGTATAATGTCGTATCGTAACAAGTCATCAACGATATCTCTGACTTGTTCTCTCTCAGCACAAGATGAACGATAAGGGCGATATACGACTTGTCTGTCATAAAGTACCGATGTTTTAATCTCAGCTGAGTCTGTACAATCTATTTCACTTAAACTAAAAGCAAAGCAATCGCGATACGATTGTACTAAGTGATGTAGTTTTTCAAATATTTTACTATCTACTTCAGGGCCTAGTTTAATGTCTGCTGTTTCTATGGGTTCAAGGGCAGAAGGGTCTTTAATAATTTTGTTATTATTTAATATATCCTTTTTAACAAAAGGTATAGCTCTCGCTGTCAAAGTATTCGCGGACAGAGAAAAAACGCCCTTCGATAGGTTAGTTAAGTTTAGATCAACGTTGCAACGATAGCACACACCTTTATCTACCCGATATGCACCTTAATGTAAGTAGTATTCTTTACCAGGTTGATTATTAGCATACCCTTCTACATAAACATCCCCAGAAAAAGAAGAATCTGTTGCGACCACCTCAAGAAGTCCATGCATAAATAGATTTGTATTAGTTGGTACGACAAACTTGAGATAGTTGTTAACGTTTTCGTAAGCATGTAGTCCAAGACTTTTATAAACGAAAAGTGTCTTATTATCTTTGAACACAGTCACAAACTTCAACTCGGTGAAATTTTGTCCAATGAGTAAGGGTGTATGCAAAAACTCGTCATTTACTACAAATACCTCGATAATAGCTTCAATTTCATGTAATTTAAGGTCAATGTTCCCTCCATAAATTGGAGTAACAGCTGATTTCCCGAAACCTCTAATTACTGGGGCGCGATCGTAATGTAATGTAATGTAATGTAAAATGTAAACATATAGATTAGTCCAATCACTAATACAATATATTGAAGAGTTGGCAATAACTCATACAATAAGTAATAAAATTTATTAGTAGGTATTCTACGTTGATTTCGTATATTACGCCATTTGTTTAAAATATGTATCTAATTTAATAAAATATTAGACCATAGGAATGTTTGGTATTAGATGTCTACATTAATAAAAACCGATGAAAATCAAAGACAGTTCATTTTACGTAATATATTCAATAAATTGACGTTCTAAATGTAAACGAAATATCTATTTATGGGCCACCCATTGCTGTAAAGGAAGATCGCGTTATGAAGTAGAATAATTCAATATTTGCCAACGGCGATGCTTATTCATTGATAGCGAAACAAAAAACAATGCTATGCTGGAAACATTGACAGATTTAAGGAAGCGCCATATGATTAGTTAACGATGTGTTTATAAAAACGTATGTACGACGTACATTTTGATTGACTGAACAAGATAAATGGTTGCCAAGTTTTTGCCAAAAAAAACACGAATATAATTTTGGCACAGAATCGGACGAATTGAAGTATTTGTATAGATATGTCGGAAGCTTTTGCGTGGATTTTTTTAACTTGGAACAATTATTAATTAGAAGGGTTTTTACTGAGTCGGCGCAGATAAAGATCTCCGATGTATGTCGAGTGACAGATTTATTGTTCGCACAAGGTGATGTTGTATCGAGTCTTCCTGATAAAGGTATAATACCCGTATCGTGATGAATCAAATGAATTTTATTCACGCATTGTTATACTGTAAATCTAGTGAATTGACTTGGAAGCGCACGGAATATTATTTTAGACGTTCAATTTTTTGTAACATCATAAAATATCACTACGTCTCGTGTTATTTATGCAAGTCGCAGTTTGTATTTATTGCGCGTTAGTTTATCACGAAAGAAATACCAGGTATGTATATTTTGCATCGGTTTATTGTTATAAATTGACACAAGGAAATCCAGTGAAGTGATATGTTTTATCGGGGGGTTAAGATATACAAGAAATTAAGAAATATTATAATGTTTTAGTTTAAATATGTGGCGAGGAGTCAAAAAGAATAAAGTGTACAACTCACCTCGCTCGCAGTTCCGTCACGAGTAAAAGTTATTTACAATTGCATTTAAAGTTAAAAAAGCTATGGCGAGTAAAAAAAGTAACAAGTCTCGGATTCAAAGGCGACCGCCGCAGAATTGATCCTGTGTTTCGTTTTATAATCGATGTGTCGCATAATTCATGTTCGGGAGAATTAAAGATGTACAATTCTACTAGATTTAGCATTAAATATTAACACTGTAAGGGCATAAAATGATAACATTACACTGTATTTCGCTCAAGGGCTAGGCAGAAGAGTGCGGTACCTACCTACTACTACTACTATACACTAGTTATGTTATATGTTTCATGATAAATGGTCTGAGCATATTCTCATCCACCAGTTACAAATCCATATTCCAAGCCACCAAGGAGAATTTAAAGTCAGAAAAACCAGATAATAGTTTGTAATTTACACTCATATTAGCGTTCTTTTCTTAAATAAAAATAAATAAATTCTTAAATAAATCTCCCTATGCTTTAAATATTTTTAAAAGTGCACATATTTCAATGTACTTCTTTATTCCATGTTGACTTTAGCTGACTATAAATTACAACAATTACTTCAAACAATGAATATTAATAATGCGGTCTATAACATTTGACAAATTAAATGACTAACATCTCTAACAAATCTATACAATTCTTATTTCTATACAATATGGTAGCCTCTGTGAGTGTCTGGGTGAAAGGTCAGGGCGGCTCAAACTATACAGTAATTAAAGGTTATTTTTGGCGATAACCATCAGTAAAGCAGTTACCTACGTGCGTGAAATAAAAAGTCGATGGTACCACTTCGTAGGACCTTGGCGTGAAGAGCCCTTGTGAGCAAAAAGTCAATCCACGCGTAGGTTACTTTAGCACTGCGCATAACTCGAAGGAAAATCGTGGTTTCCTTAAAAGCGTTGACTATACCATATACTCTATGCTAATTATCCTATAAATTTTCTATATATTTTAACAAAATATGCCATTAGATACCATCAATCGTGTGATGACTCGTAACATATATGTCTTTTAGTTTTACTAATGCTATAAAATCTAGATATAACAATGACTAAACTAACAATGAAACATACGACGTATATATTGGATAATAAGCTAATGAAAAAGTGAATCCTACTCCAATTTTGTTGATCCATAATTGATCGAAAGGAGTCGGAAAAAAGGGCCGAGTGATGCATCGATCGATAAATTGTTTATCCAAAAAGCAACTTCTCGAGTCAAGGCGACTCCGTGTGCGACTTTTTAAACGAGTAACAAGTACGGTTGATCGATACAGAAATAAATTCCCAGATGTAATCGACACAACAAACCACAACAAACGATTAATTTACACAGTTTTCACTGAATCATCGGTTTTTTCTTCCTTGTTAAATTTTACTTTGTTCACTTTGTTTCTCATATATTGTATTCACCATGTCCACTTGTCTAAGTTATACTGAACCCTTTAAAATTGATACAGCGAAATCCTAAGAAATGTATTTTCAGCGAGGTTTACGTAAATTGTGAAAATATAGTAAAATTTTATATGAAAATTAACCAATCATTCTGAGTATATAGCAATGATTGAATTATTTATCGACATTACCCATTTCCTCTATTGTACCTGTTTTGTCGATTTTATTGGACTTTCACATCGTTCTGATGAAAACATTGAAGTGAAATGATGTAAAAATATTAAAGGTGGTGTGACCATAGGCTCGTTAATTGATGCATTTGAAATTATAACAGATATTTAAATGTGAAATATTCACACAGTAGTTCGACTGAACTTTCTTAATAATGTTTTTATGTCATCGTATCTATTTTCATCTCCAACAAAACCGTATTTATCTCGTAATTCACAGGTCCACATCACTGAAAGATTCGGTTGGAAAACCTCTCACATAATCCATTACCTACCTTTGTAACTAGGGGGCAATATTAAAGGCCTTTTTCAATAGTAAACAGTCGTCAGATCCACTTTTTTACGTTTGACTAAGGCTTTCCTTTAATGGTACTTATATTCACGGTGACAAATTAAATTATATTGATAATTAAATTATCTTAATAATTAAATTATTTTAATAATTTAACTATTATAATAATTAGACTATTTTAATAATTATACTATTTTAATTATTAAATTATTTTAATAATCAAAGTTCAAAAAATATTTTTACCGTTTCAGAAGATTATTTTCTTGTACTTGAGATTCTCGTAATTAAGATTTCTTGCAAAGTCACATCTTAACGCACAAAAAATTACTAAGAATACTGGAAACGAGAATTTAAAAATTACTTGGAATCGTGACATATTTGAAAAAAGCAGAAATTAAAATCGTTATAGCATCTATTACGGTAGAGGAAAACATAGTAAGGTAACCTGCACACCTTAGAAATCTCTATAATGGCCTCAAAAGGGTATGAAGTCTGCCAGTCTGCACTTGACTACCGTGGCTAACTATGGCGTTAACCTCTCTCATTCTAATAGAAGAGCCGTGTCCATCAGTGGAATGATGAAAGGATGATGATGATAGGCTACGGAATAAGCCAATATTCATATTTCTTTCCAACATTTATGATAGCCAGATAAAAATCACATTACAAGCATCTTTGTAACGTATATTTTAATGCTTATATTAAATGTATGATCTGTGTTGAATAAAACGGGTCCTTTGGTTACAAAACCGTTTTGTAACAAGAGCCTACGACTCTTTCACTATTAAAAACATGGCAGCGGTAAAAACTGTCACGTGCGCACGTTTATAAATCCTTAGTGGTCAGTGAAAATTACAAGATTAAATTAAAATACTGATTTACGGACGAAATTATAATACAATGGACACTTGACGATTTATAAGTCGCTGTTCAGGAATCTTGTAATACCTATAACTTCACTTGTATTGTAATAACATATTATGCACGTTTTATTTATGGACACAAAATGTCTTAAGAATATTCAGATTTGGAACTACGTCATTAATAATAGATATGCGTTTCCTTAAAATTCAAATTTAAATGTCTCAGACTAAATATGGAGTCATTATCTCGACCAGACTCTGTGGCGTCGAATTGTAATTTAGTTTTATTATTAGTATAACTTTATTTATGGTTACATTTGGATCTTGGATGTATGTATATATAACCTTTGTGATATACTTAATTCTGGAAAATTATCTTCTCAAATTGTATCATATTTTCATCTATGCACTGTGATTTCGTATGTTTTCTATTACACATTTAATACGAAGTCAAATATAAATTATTATTAAACCTTTAACAACATTTTTTGGCCACAACCGGCTCAATTTTTATTTACTTTTGAAGTTTTGTCTCAACTTTTATAATTTCATTTCATTGTTAGGCAGACCATAATTCTGTACGTAATTCGTTCAGAATCGAAGATGAAAAGAGTAGGTGTCGAATAAACCCATATTTATTTATCGATACTCACTTGTAACGCAAACAATCATACGTACTTAATTACTACGGTAGTTAAATAAAAAAAAATATTTCTTGATTGTTTAAAATTTCAAGAATATCATTAATTTAAACTTTATCCATTTCAGTAGTACACCTGTAGGTAGTATTCAACTAAACGCTTTACAAGGAAAACAAAGATTTATTCTAATTAGAATAAAATTATTTAAACAAAACGTTGTGTCAGGAAAAAACGAAGACATAACTAAATAGCTTTGCTTTGTAAACTTTTTTACCTTTTATAGTGGATAGCAGGAATGTAAAACGAATTTAAGAAATGTATCCGTATCAGGTGTTTATTTTACTGCAGCTTTGGGTACGTCTATTTTCGATTTTTGTTTTAATTTCACAGCATGGGTCATTCTATAGACCACGCCACGTTTCTAATCTACATTATATCGACTACATTACAAGTCATTCGATACACCTGACCAAGTCTGAAGTTTTTTGTTCGGTTTTGAATTTCGACTTAGGTAGGTACGTCATTAATATTTGTTAATTTATTCCGAAGGTAAATTTTATTTTTTTTAATCCATAGAATTTATGATATTAATGATGAATGTGTTTTTTTCGCAGTGCTTTGACTTCTCGAGCATATCTACTATTAGTATGTAGATAATAGCATATTAACATTTAATTTAAAAACCTTTTTACCATACTATACAAATAA